>JAFLJL010019014.1:55000-99273 GCA_018398815.1 Conus ventricosus | reverse complement strand
CTGAAAGACGTCTGCCCTTTAAAAACACAGCGCCAAAAAAATTATTGATCATGATAGTCGCCCATCGTTTCGCAGTGTAATTCTGTCCAGGCTTTCTGTGCGTATTTATGTCAGAGTCTGTTATGCCTTTGCCTGTAAGCCTAGAGTAAAATCGTCTTTATGTGGTAGCGCCAGCTCGCAAAACTTTCCCACGATTCATGTATTCATAAGGGTAAACTCCTTTTTGCGCATTTAAAAATGGATCAATAGTATTGTTTAGTGTTTGGAAATTCTTGTAGAGATCCCGCTAACTTATCCAAACTGGCCATCAGATTGTCATGTGACGTAGCCTCACACAAGGAAATGTGACGCTCCATAAACAGTAGTTGTTGATATGAATCATTTCCCCGTGCCAACAATTAAAGGAAGAATATTCATATGGCTTGACTAGTGAAAGGGGCGTCCCAAAATAATTGTGAGTATGACTCATTCAGGAAACAATGGGTCATTGGGTGAAATTGACCACTGAGTGAGAGTTTAACAAGGGCTGGTAAGGTAAGGTGCGTCATGTGTTTTGAACACTGAGTATGCACTCACTAGGAGAAGGGGGGAAGAGTCAGTTTTTAACCCAGCAGATGGCCTAGAGACTCGAACCTGTCAGGACGGTGGTCCTCTTTGCTGACCATCTTTTACCAGGTGAGTGATAGATAGTGGGGGAAAGTAAGGGGGATAACTTAAAGAAAGAGAAGGAAAGAATTCATATGTTGAATGGAAGAGGTTATACACGAACCTATCGTGTTTCAGCCCTTCACCCTTCACCCTTTACCCTCGCCCTTAAACCCTTCACCTTTCCCCCCGTGAGGTGGTTGAAGATGGCCATGGTGTGGGGAACATACCGGTAGTTCAGCCCCAGCCCAGTACCAACTCCAGGGAGAGGAGTTGAAGCTCGTCATTTCGCAAGAGACAGAGGAAATCGGGGGAAGAGAAGACGAGACCTTTATCTCCAGGACAAGAGAGTTCGAGGGGGCAGTATATTGTCTCAGAGAGAGAGACAGGGAATTGAGAAAGCAGGGGAGCTTTTTTTTGAGGCAGGCAGGTCCTCAGTGATTACGGGAGTTATGTATTCTCCTGGTTCGGATTTTTTTGGATAACGGAATGTGAAGGCCATAGCTTTATAGAACGGAACTAGACTATTTTATCTCTCGATGTGAGGAGAGATACATGTGTGCAGATTTTAATTTTCTCCCCGGTGTGAGGAGAGATACATGTGTGAAATTGATTTGTCCCTCGATGTGAGGAGAGATACATGTGTGCAGATTTATTGGTCCTTCAGTGTGGAAGAGATACAGTTGTAAACTCTGTTTACAAGTGGTTGATGATTTAGAAAAATTGTTTTCCCTAAGGAGGGGGGGAGAAGAAAAAAATTCGGTAGTGCGCCTTTTGGTTGTTTTGGAAAGATTGCGTGTGCGTATGGAGTAATGCTGTCATGAATGCGGGAAATGCAAGAGGGGACAGTGTGACATGGGTGACCCCGACTCCAGTTTTCACCGGCGTAGCTGCCGTTTGTTTCCCCCGGAAAAAAAAAAAAAAAAAGGATTCTTTTGTGCCCTCAAGGGTTTGAGGGAAGGAAAAAAAATAGAAATTAGTGATTATTGATTGGTAAAATATATTTGCATTTGTTGTTGTTTTTTTGCTATTTCTATATGTGTTTTGGGTGGTTGACATTTCTTTTGGTTGCTCTACTCCGTTAAGGGTTTTTTTTGTAGGATTTTTTTTTGACCCTTCCCCACCTCAGGACCGATAGCCTCAACCTTCTCTTGCTCGAACCTGGCAGCAAGGGGGCAGGGCGTTGAGGAATCGCTTTTCCTTCCCCTAGGGGAAATTAGAATTTTTGTCCCCTTTCCCAGGACTGAAAAGCCCCAACCTCTTCCTGCGTTTACCCAGGGGGACATGGCGTTGGGGAGTCAATAGTCTTTCCCCTTCTCATAAATATCTATTTCTTTCGCTTTCCTAATTTTTTTCAGTTTGATTTTCTCCCTTGCCCCTCAGAGTGGGGGATCAACTTCTCCCCGTCACGCTAATAGTGTAGGTGGTGAGGTTGATTACCGCCTGCCCAAAAATAAACATCTTTATCTTTTGATCATTTTTTTTTGGTGTGGTGCGAGATTTTCTTTGAGTTTGGGTGAATGTGCATTTATTGATTGATTGTTTAGTATTTTGTATTATTACTGTAGTGTGGTGTAAATTTTGTGCAGTTGTTTTGTTTTTCCCGTCTCCAGTTTCACGGGAGACAGTGACCACTAGGTGCTGTCTGTGGGCTTCTTTTCCTTTCTTGATTTCTGCTCACTTTTTCCGGTCCTGTGTATCCTTTCATTTCCTTTTCACCCCCTTTTTCAAAACCTCTTAAACCTTCTCCTCAATAAGCGCCTATCTAGTTTCTTTTCTACATTTTCATCTTTTAGGTAAGATTTCCGTATTTTGTGTTCTTCCCCTCTTTTTAATTGTTTGTGATTCCATTTGTTTTGTAAATTTATATTCATTTTTTGTATAAGGCGGTACATTTGTTTTGTAAATTCGTTTGAAATTAAGTAAGAAAGAAAGACTGACAACAAAACATTTGAGAACTAAAACTTTATAAAAATTTTATTTTCAGAAAACTTTATTTGTTTTTTTCCTTTCTTAAGGGAAACATTTTGCATTAAACTTCATTTTGTTTTCTAAATTCCCCAATTGAAACAGTTGCAAATTATTTTTGGAAAATACATTCCTTGGATTTCATATCTACCCTGTTTAAGTAAGCTGTTTTTTGTTTACACCCGGAAATTGAATTCTGTTTTTGTATATACTATAATTACGGTTTTTTGTGAACATAATATCATCATAAAATCGCCTTATTTTTATTCATACTCTGAGATTGTTTGGTGTTTAAAATCTGACGGTTCATTATGGATGATTTTGATAGATTGTTAAACAAGCGGAACGCTTGGGTTTTGATGGAGAAAAACTTACTAACAAATGTGCAACAATGCACAGATAGGGCAGACAGGCAAGACAGAGGGAAGCTGAAGAAAATAAATTACAGAGGGAACCGAAATGAAGAAAAAGATTACAGGGGGAAAGCTGAAGCAAATAGACTACAGGGGGAGCTGAAGAAAATAAATTACAGAGGGAAGCTGAAGAAAAATAGACTACAGAGGGAAGCTGAAGCTGAAGAACGTAAATTTAAGTTGGGGCAGTTAGAACTAGAGACTGTGCTAAAAATTAAAAGAATCCAGGCATCGAGAGAACCTCCACCATCGGTTCCGCAGCCATGCCTCAACCAAAAGCGGCATATATTCCAAAGTTGCCGCCTTTTGAGGAAAAAACCGGATGACATTGATAGTTTTCTTTCCGTTTTGAAAGTCACGCAACGTCTTGGGGTTTGGGCCAAAAGGAAAAGTGGACATTGTATATTGCGTCGTTGTTTAAGGGTAGCGCTTTGACATTGTACCACTCACTTGCAGCGAAACAAATTTAACTTGGGATCAGTTGAAAGAAGAACTCCCCCAAGAAATTTCAATGTTCTGCTGATCGGTTTTTCACGAACCCTTTCCGTTCTGTGCGCCCTGAAAAAGGAGAATCGTTTCCGTCTTTTTTGATCCGATGAGTCATTGTTTTGGATCGAAAGGATCGATTTATCTAAAACGAACAAGACTTTTCAGTCACTGCGAGATCTCCTTCTTAGAGAACAACTTTTCCAGAGCGTGAGCAAAGATCTGGCCACTTTCCCCTTTAAAAAAAGGCAATTTGGGAAAAAGTTGAGGAAATGTGTCAGATGGCTGATCATATTGTATCGCTCACCCAGATAAGGGCGTGGCTAGGAAAGGAGAAATTTTCCATCTTTGAGTCTCATGCGTCATGTACTACCCATCAGGACAGGGAAGTTACAGGAAAGGAAATCGTGGGTCATTTTGAGTCCTCAAGGATATACCTATCCTAGGAACGGACAGGGATCTTTCCGCGGTTTGAGTGACTTTCGTCAATACAGTACTCACCGCCGGACAGACCCGTTACTTCCCCAGCAAACGTTCCGAGGCGTGGACCAAACGACCACCACGTAGACCTTTGGGCCAGTTCGTGGGCCCGAACAAGAAGTTCACAAAATCAGTCAGCTGCCGATCAGACAATGCGCTGTTTCTTTTGTGATGGCAAGTTCCATCTGAAACAGAATTGCCCTTTTAGACCGGGTGATTCAAAACCCGCATTAGTCTCCACTGATTGTGAAGAAGGCCTTGTTTTGACACCGATCAATCTGTGATGGACTGGTGTTAGAAAACGGAGCCATCAAGGATTGCAGGCTTCGGTTTTGCGGACACTGGGGGCACTACTGCTGGGGTACGGAAGTCTTTCGTGCTTCAAGACCAGTACTCAACACTGTCCAAAGTGTAGTCGTTTGGAGGCAAGATGAAACGTTTCCGCTGGCGAAAATTTCAGTCGACAACACCGTATACTTTCCCGGCTTTTCTTACCGCCTGTGTCATTGATAACCCAGTCTGCGACTTGATCTTGGGCAATTTGCCAGGTGTCGCTACAGTACATGGTGGTGCTGGAGGATCGTTTGTTCCTTGTCTTGTGATACTAGATCAAACGTCATAGAGCATGGAAAGGCTACAAAGCCGCTAAAAGTCTCAAAACTGGATGAACTCCAGATTAAACCCCCAGATGATTTAAAAGAAAAAGCAGGGGAAAAGACGAGACGCGACGACAATACTTCTGCTGCAAAACAGACTGACACTGACGTACAAAACGGACAAACCAACGTACATACTGGACTCTAAAAAATTCTCTACAGGTTTTGTACCTGGACAGGACAACAGACAGGTTTTGGTTCCAAAACCACTTAGAGAACAGTTTCTGCACACGGCTCATTTATGCATTGTTCGCTGGTCACTGCGGAAAACAAAAAAACAATTAAAGAGAGTTCTTGATTCTTTTATTGGCCGGGTGTCACAAAGGAAGTTACGAAATACTGCCGCTCATGTGACATCTGCCAAAAGACATCTCAGAAAGGTCGCGTCCCATGTGCACCTTTGCACAAATTTCCTCTCATTTCTGTTCCATTTTCGGAAGGTACTATTGATCTGTTTGACCGCTACCACTGTCTTCTTCCGGATATCGCTATATCTTTACTTTTGGGGATACAGCAACAAGGTATCCAGAAGCGATTCCACTGAAGAAAATTGATACAGTATCTGTCCGCTGAAGCCTTACATTTCAATTTTTTTCCCGAGTGGGTCTTCCAGACGGAAATTCTCTCGGATTGTGGAACGCAATTCATTTCTGATTCCCTGAGAGAAATTTACAGACTGTTGTCAATCTCTTCCATTTCAACCACGCCATATCATCCCCAATCGAATGGCATGGTTTAAACGTTTCAATGGAACGTTAAAGTCCATGTTGAGAAGGTTGCAAGGCAAGAGCCCAGGAATGGGATCGTTTCGTACCGGCTTTGCTTTTTGCATACAGGGAAATGCCGAACGAAACGCTGGGATTCCACCATTTGAGCTTCTTTTTGGACACTCACCAAGGGGACCTTTGGATCTAAAGATGTCCCCAATGGACGGGAAAAAACGGACCCTACCTGACAGTAAAACTGTTTTTCCAATACGTTTTATGAACTGCATAATCGTTGAAGGATGCATGTGAGCTTGCTCAACAGTCAGCTGATAGGAAAACAGATGTGACAAGGGCTTTGCAGACAGAAAAGCAAAGGGACGTTCCTTTAGTGTGGGGGATAAAGTCCTTGAATTACTCACTGATGAACATAACAAGCTTCGTGTTATGTGGGAAGGGTCCTTTTCCCGGTGGTCGAAAAACTTTCTGAAGTAAATTATAAGATCAAAATGGCAAACACTGAGAAGGTATTCATGTGAAAAAAGTTGAAGAAGTATGTGAACGTACAAATGTTGCCATCAACCAGTCGGGTTTAGTGGATATGTCCTGTGTCAGAAACGATGTCAACATGACAGACATTATCAGTGAGGGAAATTTTTACCCAATGTAACGTACAGGGACAGATCAAAGGTTATGAAAACAGCAAATGTAGGGGTGTTAACATCTACCAGTGCAGATGATGTTGTAACCCCTTCCCCATTCTGTCTATCAAAGGTGAAACCTATGAGATGTGGTTCGTCGAATGATTTGTCTTCAAGTCAAACAGAACAGCTCAAAGAAATTTTTAAAGACTTCCAGGATGTGTTGACGGGTACCCCAGGTACAGTAACTGGTATTGAACCCATAGTATTCAGTTAACTTCTGAAATACCCGTGCGAACCAGACCATACCCCCTCCCATTTGAAAAAAAGAGGGGGTTGAGAGAGAAAATCAATGTAATGCTGGATTTAAAGGTGATGAACCTCTTACATCTCCTACAGCTCACCAGTGGTATTGGTGGACAAACCTGATGATCAGAGACTAAGAACAGCAGGTTATTAAGATGGTCTTTGGCATTGCAGGAATTCCAGTTTTCCCGTTGAACCAGTGCCTGGAAAACAAAAATGTCATGGCAGATTTGTTGTCACGTGCGTGAATATTCATGGACAAATGTAACTGTTTTTCAAGGGAAAGACTATTCCTGTTTTTGTCTTTCTTAATGATTTCGGTGTGATCACTTTTGACGGGGCATTTTATGCTACTGACGATTTAAAACAAGTGGTATTTAGCATAATTTGCTATTGAAGTGACATATGTTTTGCAAGCAAAAAACTACTTGATGTTGATGTAATCATATCTATTTTTGGTAAACAATGGGGAAAAATCAAGTACTATTTATGTCTAACTTGCTTGTGACGAGAATCTAAATGTATGTGTGATGACAAAAACTCTTTAGAAAATGTATATATACTGTTTTGATTGTGCAATGAGACAAACCAATGTTTGCATTTGTCATTTTCACAATGGAAAGCATGTGACTTTCAATGGACTATAACATTATATGTGGGGAAAAAGAAATTATGTTTAAACAATGTTATTTTGTTTACATGTCAAATTAGAAACATGGACACTATGGAAATATCTCATTTCATGAGGTTTTGAAACAAATGATGTAGAGACAAAGATCAAGGGAAAATGAGCTTCACATCTAATGTATGAACACAATTTGTGCTTTGAATTGTTTGAAAACCCTAATTGTTTTAAACCATGTAATTTGTGAAAGTATCTGTGAATATTGGTGATCAATCATGAATTTTTTTAAAGAAAGATTGATGAAAGTTTGAAACATGCTATTTATGGTGGATCATGTGATTGATTCTAACGTTGATTATAAATTTTGGTGAAATCATGTGCAGATGGGTTACACTTTTTGAGATTCATGGCTGAGAAAGTGTTTAAGGTTAATTGTATATCTTTAAAAAAATTCTGAGAAAATTTTTCTTCCCAGGATGGGGTTTCATGTGACGTAGCCTCACATCAAGGCAGTGACGCTCCATCCATGTAGTTTTTGATGATATGAATCATTTCCCCCCCGTGCCACAATTAAAAGGAAGAATAATCATATGGCTTGACTTAGTGTAGCGGGCGTCCCCAAAATAATAGTGGAGTATGAACTCATTCAGGAAACGAATGTTGGTCATTGGGTGAA
Source organism: Conus ventricosus (assembly GCA_018398815.1). NCBI lineage: Eukaryota > Metazoa > Mollusca > Gastropoda > Neogastropoda > Conidae > Conus > Conus ventricosus. Next base: position 91,673 of record JAFLJL010019014.1, on the reverse strand, counting down.
AGTGACCACTGAGTGAAGTTTACCAAGGGCTGTAAGTAAGTGCTGGTCCAGTGTATTTGAACAGCTGTGTAAGCCTCACTAGGAGAAGGGGGAAGAGTCAGTAGTTTATTAACCCAGCAATTGGCCTAGAGACTCTAACCAGTCAGTACGGAGGTCCTCTTTGCTGACCAGTCATTACCAGGTGAGTGCTAATAGTGGTGGAGAAAGCTACAGGGGATAACTTAAAGAAAAGAGAAGAAAGAATTCAAATGTTGAATTGAAAGCAGTTACTTACACGAACCTTATTCGTGTTTCAGCCCTTCAACCTTCACCCATTAACCCTTCGGCGCCCTTCACCCTTCAACCTTCCGCCCCGTGAGGTGAGTTGAAGAGGCCATGGTGTGGGAAACATACCGGTAGTTTCAGCCCCAGCCATACCAACTCCAGGGAGAGGAGTTGAAGCTCGTCATATGCGCAAAGAGACAGAGGAAAATCGCGGAAGAGAAGACGAGACTCGTATCTCCAGGACAAGAATTTCGAGGGCAGTATATGTCCGTCAGAGAGAGAGACAGGAAGTGAGAAAGCAGGGGGCTTTTCTTTGAGGCAGGCAGGACGCACAGTGATTACGGAGGGTTTTTTTAACAAATGTTTAAAAAATCAAACAAAAATTTATATTCCTCACTGGTTCGGATTTTTTTGGATTAACGAATGTGAAGGCCATAGCTCTTTATAGAGCGGAACTAGACTATTTTACTATCTCTCGATGTGAGGAGAGATACATGTGTGCAGATTTATTTGTCCTCCGGAGTGAGGAGAGATACATGATTGAAGATTGATTTGTCCCCTCGATGTGAGGAGAGATACATGTGTGCCAATTTATTGGTCTCTCAGTGTGTGAGAGGAGATACAGTTTGTAAACCTCTGTTTACAAAAGTGGATGAAGATTTAGTAAATTGTTTTCCCTGAAGGAGAGGGGGATAAGAAAACAATCGGTAGTGCGCCTTTGGTTGTTTTGAAAGATTGCGTTGAGTTATGGAGTAAATGCTGTCATGAATGCCGGAGTATGCAAGAGTGACAGTTGACACAGATTGTTGGGCTGGAGTCATAAAAGGATACACAATCCAAGAGTAAAAAGTCATGTACATTTCTTAAGACGTGGCAATGCGAGGGTAACCCTCAATATATTCAGAAGTCACTGCTTGCATGAAAAATAGAATCGTAGCCTCTTATGGTTATGAAAGAAATAGGCAGTTTTCCATGTCTTAGGTCAACCTAAGTGAAAGATTACAACTGTTGTGTGCAGCCCCTCTAAACTTTTCCAGTAATGGTGATCGTGGTCTCTTACTGCGTTGCCTAAAATTCTTTATTGCAAATTCCAACAGTGTGAAGATGAGTCAAAGCGTTACTTGGTCTTCAGGCGTCCATAACCAATGTCGAAAGGTTCAGTTCATTGGATAACGAATTGCAAAGTTTGTTTTCATCTGCACTAAAATCTACTAGCCGCATGGACTTCTGTAAATCTCGGTGTTGGTGTTGACCGTCTGACCTAACGAACAATAAACTCATAAGAACAGATCTGATGGTGGGTTAAAAAGGCTGTTTTTTGTTCTTGCTGTTGTGACCATAGTACTGCGGTAAGAGCGATTCAAAGTCACATAAACCCACGTATGGACTCATCTGCATTTTTGTGAACATTCTTAAAACAAAACTTTAACCCCGGTTTAGGTGTAAAGATTTGGTTTCACAGTCTATACAAAACATTTACAATGTTTCTTATGACTTTCAGCTGCTCTATAGTTGGAATTCTGACCAAACACCTTTCTACAAAGCTCCTGTCTAGATTATGTTTTGATGTATATTTTTTTCCTAACAGTCTCCTTATTGTTCTGATTAATACTAATACTCTTAGGCGTCCATAAACAGTATCAAGTCCAACATTTTGTTTAAGCGGTTCGCCTAAAGTGGGAGCGTTTTGGGAGAAACCCTTAGAGGCACTAGATGGCTTCTACAGACCATGTGTATACGTATCCAGTGATTGGTTTGTTTGCTCTTCAAACTGAGAATACTGTTAATACTTACTGGAAACGTCTATGTTATCAAGTTCAGCTCTTGCCTTATATTGTACATAAATAAAAACTCTGCTGTTTGCATGATTTTGATAGGATGTAAATGCGCAAAACACACCACATAAAACAAAGTATGGTCAGAATTATGTATGTTTAAGACTGCTCGTATTAAAACTTCTAACTTCTTAAGGAAGAGGGAAGGTAAGAATTGCCAACTAAGGATAGAACTTGTATGTCTTATATGATTACAAGGACTGTCCTCCCTCAGACCAGCCAAAACCGCCTTAACTTTGCCTCCTCACTTGCATGGTTAAACTGTGTAACATGTAGTCAGCCCAGTAAGAGTTAAAGTCGGATAGCTAATTACTTGTTTCTGTTTAGATTTGAAACCCAGACTGGCATTTAGTATCTTCAGGTGGGTTATATAATCAAATCAGAACGACCACAACACTTTACTGTGCGGTTCGCGTTGAAGAGACTCTGGGATTTTAGAGATAGCATGTGCTACGCTTTTCATGACATTTGTGGGTAAATAAAATTCCCATGTCTACTTTCACCTAAACGGTATTGCTTAATTGATTTGTCGCTGCTAAGTAATTTTCTTCCATCGTATATAGTTTTTTTCCGACCTCGAATTTACGTGGGGGTGGTCGTCATTTTTTAAAGCCACAATATTTACGTAAATTAAAAAAAAAAAGTAAATAAAAGTAATAAAACAGGCTTTTATTCTTCACCCAAGGGCATCGCAACACTTCAGACACGTTAACCTAACAATAACGACCTGCTAATAGTAGCTTTTTCTGATCACTGACAGTTAATGGATTATCACTTTGATTTGCTTCGTAAAATAGTTCACCTATGATCTTTATTATATTGTCTATATCATTCACAAAACCAATACACACTAAAATCAATGTTAATAATTTCATTGTTTCGTCAATATTTCATTACAATCTTTAAAATCAGATTCACTGAGTTCGGCAGGCCATATTAAAAATCTCAAATAAATAAAAAATTAATTGTAAATTCAGCTGTTTATTCATAGTCTTTTTCAAGTCGTAAAAACCTGATCTTCATTAAAACGAATAGCTACTCCTTCAGGGCGTAGAAACAGTCCAGATAAACATCTTCAGGAGCTCTATTAATACAACTAAAATGCAACAACATTATAACTGGTTGGGGCCAAGAATCTGGTATTTTTACTGATACTACTCTACCAATACACCTTCTCGCATGTCAATGTATATAAAGAGATCAGTAATTAATTCTGTCCAAACCTGTTCATTAACTGATCTTCTATATCGGCTTTCTCTCTCCCAATCCAAAACTCGTAAAGTAAATTAATAAGCTCAGTAGCTACTCCGGTCATCATTTTTTAAACCAGAATAATAAGCGACCAATTAAAAAAAAATAAGTAATCAGTTTTCTCTTGTTTTGTGCAAGAAAAAGAAAAAGTTATATGTGTGTTGCTGGAGTGGGCAGGGGGTGGGGCCGTGTAGTGCATAATCAACTAGGCCAATCAATCCCAGATCGTTTTGACCTAGTTTACTGCAACTGCAGCTTTGTAGGACAAACGTGAGTGGACGGGCGGCGAGGGTTTGGGCGGGGTGAGGGGTTGGGGGCTGGGGGGGTAGGGGGTGGGGTGTGGGGTGTGCATGCGTGGGGTGGGGGGCTGGGGGGTTATGGGGGATGTGGGGTGAGGGTGGGTGTGGGGGTGTGCATGCGTTGGGTGGGGTGGTTTGCAATGCGTGGGTGGGGATTGGTGGGGGGTGCAGCGTTACCTCCCTTAGTATTATTTTCGGCCCCTGGATGAGGGTCCTATTCTGGGTCACCCGACGTGCGCTGACGATTGACATAGTTCTGGCGTATTTTTTACCATTAGGCCGAAGTTCTGCTGCTGCTAGCAGTCACGCGACCTAGCGCTGCTCCATAGCGCTCTGGATCCATAACCACGCAGTCTCTTCGGCCACCGTGTGTGTCTGGCCTCATCAATAACCTTTAGTTGGACTGGCCAGACTCACAAAAGCCAAACGTCCGCTTTTGGTATATATTTACAATGAGGGGTGGTGATGGTGAGGGGGGTGGGGGGTGTGGGGGGTGCGGAGTTTCATCTTTCACATAAAGCTGTGGATAAATTCCCAGCTGTAAACTTTGGATAGAAGAAAAAACAAAATGCTAATTCCATCAGTTTCTACACAGCCTGGGTTCCATCAAAAATTTCGTTTTTTCAAATAAAATATCCCAGGAACGCTTTTGGATTAGATTTTTTTTGAAAAGAGATTTTGTTACTTACAAGCCAATGCCAAAAAGCAAAGATTGTCGGAAGTGTCATAAATTTCAGATTTGATCTCATAACCAGCTTTCCGTAAAACACGTAATTTCAGCCCCTTCTTTTGCAGCTTCAAAAAGGCACCTTCATCAATCTATCATAATAAGTTTCTCTACAAAACAATTACTAAAAAAGCGTCCAGTTCACATTACTGTCATTTCACGTTTCCCATTACTTTTTTTTTCTTTAATTTTTTTTCCCTTGCAGATGAAGGTTCTATTTCAATTTCAACTGTTACATTATCACCCACAACAAATCAGATGATATTGACAAATAAAAAGGCAGTTACATCGAAGTCAGTGCCATACAGACTAACATAGGACAAACCCTTCAGCATACTATCAAGTAATATCTGTAGTGAAGCAAGAACTGCAAAAATGTATTTGATATGCATTGCGGGAAAACACAAGCATCGGGGGGGGGGGGAACTCAGCAAATATATTTAGAAACAATCAACACGTAATGCAAACAAACGAACAAGAACGCTAAACAAGGGGAAGTACACAACCTTAAATGATATTATACACATATACATGCACACAACATACATATCACATACATACATACCCACACATACATATATATACACATATATATAAATATATATATATATACCACACTTAATATATATATAAACACATAAATATGATAAACACATATATTACGCATATAAACATAAACATATATATCTATATATACATATACATATAATATACACACACATAACCACACAAATACAACATATAACATACATATACATACACATATACACATATACAAACATATACATACACATAAACGACGTGCACGCGCTCACAACCCACACAAATACTCAAACGGGAAAAAAAATCAAAAAAAAAAAATTATCAGCGAATACAACCAAAGTTGAATATGTCAAACAGATGATAAGGACATACTACTTCGATTTAAAGCTCTTCTTTCATAGGAACTTTTCATTCACGTTTCAGTATTGTAAATCGCACGCAGAAGACTCACAGCGTGGTTTATCCTCAGAGAAGTTATTTTTTATTTTTTCGTTGTTGATCAGACGATACACTGCTCCACTTCGTGACAGAATAAAAACAAAAGTAAAAGTGTAAACATTTCATAACTTAGTTTTTATTATTTTTGTTGTTGTTGTTGTTGTTGATGTTGTTTTTGAGGAATGCACAGTAAAAAGCTAAGGACAAAAAATTAAATTTAAGTAAACTGGTGTATGATACCAATTTAGATGGAAATCGATTGCATCAATCTCTAAATCATGTGCATATTTTTCTATCCTTTAATTGATACGCAATTTCTTATCAAAAAAAAGACATTTATGTTTGGCTTGATATTCGTTTATTCTGCATTTTGTATCCCATGAAATTTTGCCTAAACAGAAAAATAAGGTTCAAATACTCATCATTGTTTTAAACTGTTGTCTTCCCCTGTGCCAAAGATGACACGTTCAAAGTTTAAAATTAAGACGTTTGGGGGGGGGGGGGCATGTCCACAGTTTTTCCTTCATGACTTACTCTAATTCCCGTCCCGCCAAAAAAGACATGAATGTTGACAGTAATAAGTAGTGTTCTATTGTATCTTTCCTCTTTTTGGCAGAAATTACACAAAACTACTGGTCACACCATGCCAATTTTGCTTAGACACTATTTGTCACCAGAATTTCTATATACTGTTTGAAACCATTTAATTAACTTCTTTTATTTACCTTTATTTTTTTCAACACAACCTTCCAATCAATCGGTGTAATTATGGAATTCTTTTCCCCATCGCATGAAAGGCTTATATTAATATTTCATTTTTTCTAAAGCAAATTTCTCATAGTATACCATTGATCCTCCTTGGACATTAACTATCGACTGTACAGCTTTACCTCATTTTTTTTTTTACGGTTGCATATATCTGAAGTACGGATTTTCAACTCCTCGATATTTTTTAATTGATGTATACAACTTGTGTATTCTAAAAAAGTTTGTTTTTTGTTCCGACTTATGTATAAATGATCTAAAAATGCAGGAAATTGCCGTTTTTCATCCCGTAAATCCTTCACTATATATAACATTATTTTGTGTCCATTTACTTGTAATGAAAAGTCTTGTTTGCAATCCTTGAATTTTCATTGTAGATTAAGGCTCTGATGCTAGTTCAGCCCTTCATTAAATTCTATTTGATTACCCAATTGGACTGTATGCGCCGAAAACATCTCTCCAGAAGTCGTTATAAATCTAGTTTACTAAAAAAAAACTGCGGTCCAAATTTTTATGAATTGATCTAATTCTGGACATTTGTGTAGCAACATACCACCCATTTGTTTTTTGGTTCATTATCTTCCTTATCCACATTAGGTTTTCAATGCCTTATATATCTTCAATTTATGAATACCTATCTCTCCATTTTCAGTACTGTGCACTGAATATTGCGTTTGATTTTGTCCATTTTATTTCCCCATACAAACTCAAAAAAACGTTTCTTCTGAATTTTCTTGATCTGAGTGACCTGGCGGAAACTTGGAAGAATTATCCAAATGAAAGCTAAGCTTTGAAAGGAATTACAGATTTTAGTACCGCTATCTTCTGCCCAGAGGTTGTATTGTTCTTTGTAGCCAAATTCCAAAATTCTTTTTTTACTTCGAAGAGTATTTTGTCTCCCATGTTTATTTCCAACTATGTTTGACAAATCATAAGAAAACCAAGCCCCGAGTATTTAAAATGTATGGTGGGTTCCATTTCATCTGGCTTATGGCGAAAAAAGTTTCTTTCGAGAGTTTTCTACTACCAAGCCATACGTTTAGAGACTTTTCATAAATTCAATTAAGACCCGAGATGGCATCAAACTCATCAAGTGTATCAAACAAGTTACATATGAACGTCTTTCACCTTCTAAAGTACAGGATGGTGTCATCTGCTAATTGACTTATCTTGAATCTGTTACTCTGCAATTTTTATATACCCCTTATATCCGTATCTTCACTTATTTTGCAAGCTATAATTCTACACAAAAAACAAACAAGTACGGAGAAATTGGTCTCCCTGGCGACGCCTCTTGGTTTTAAAGCTTGTTGAATTTTACCATTTACAGTTACGAAATGCCCTTTATGTTCGTATAAAAGACTGAAATCCAGTTACGGACAAATTCACCGAACCCTATGCCTTTTAATACCACATTCAAATACGGGGGCCAACTAACAGTATCGAATGCTTTTTCGAAGTCAATCGAAACCGAGAAACCCAGGAAACTGATTGTCTTACAAGATAGTGGGAATCATGTCATAAATTGTCCTAAGATTATCTCCAATATACCTTCTAGGTAACAAATCCTGTTTGGTCCTTCATTACAAAATTTAGGCACGACTGACTTGATTCCATATTGCAAGCAACGATGATCCAATTTTGTTAAACAACATTAAGTAACGTTATTGGCCTCACATATTTTTGTAGATATCCTTTAGGTTTATCTTGTTTCGTAATCATATAATGATGCCTTCCTTGTGTGTCTGATTGATAATTCACCTTTCAAATACCCTTCATTTAGTAGCGTACGACAGAAACAGCGCCACTGTTCCAGAAGAATTTTTTAAAAAATTAACTGTTATATTCCATCAGATCCTGGCTTATGGTCGTTCTGCATATATTTCAAGCCCTTGATGCTTCCTCTGCAGTTATGTAACCTTCTTAGATTTTCAACCTTCTGCTTGCGTTAGTTTTGGTAACTTTTGTAACGTAACACTGATATCTAATTCTGTCTTTCTCTTTGTTGTTAGTTCATCATAGAAATGCTTATTATCTTCAGCAAGTCGTTTGTTTCTGACAGTACAACACCTTGCTTAGTGGATTAAGCTTGCCAATTGTTTGATAACAAAATGTCGTCTTCCATGGAAGCAAAATATTTATACTTATTTTCTCACCCCAATGAAGCCCCATCTTTCTTTTTAGCAATAAAATATCCTTCTTTTTTCTGGTTTTCAGATTTCATTCAGCTCGTTCCTTTTGTTGCTTAGTAACTGTTAATCATTTTCACTAATACTTAAGTTATATTCCCAAAAACTGAAATTTCTACGTACCAGGGTCCTTCCTTAATTGTTAGCCTTTTCTGTCACATTGAAGCTGTACGACAAGTTTCTGCTCTTATTTCATGAAAAGGACTCTAAGATAATTGGTCTGAACTCGTAATGAATCTGATCATCAGGAATTTCCTAAAACTTTCCCGTTTGTAAGGAGAGCAGCGGTATTGTTCTTTGAGTGATTTTACTTATCGTTCCAGACTAGTTCTAACATATTTGGGGTCATTAAGAAGGGACGAGTTGAATTTCCATAAGCTTTTTTGCCTTTCTTCCTGTCTAACTATTATTTTGGTATTTATGAGAGAATTATCACTTCTATGACCATAAACAAAGTCCATTTCATTCACATAACTAAACAGCGAGTCTGATACAAGGAAAAAAACCAGACGACTCTGTTGTACTGATAAACCGTCTCCAGCTATATACCTTTAGAACCTCTGGATATGAACTCTCGCCAAACGTCCACAAGTTCAAGATCAGATATCACGATACACGATACACTAGTACACGATACCACGATATTTTATGCGTTGTAAACAGTTACTTGTGCATTTAGGGTGGTATTGACAATGTTGTAATTAATAACAGTCTAGATGGAGGTTAAGAACTAGATTCCAGTCTTCTCTACCAATAATTACATCCGAATTTTACTCTCTTCGATTTTTTTTTTTATATTTAAAGAAAAAAGATGGTCTTCACTATTTGGAACCGTAAATATTTACTAAAACTATATCTTTTCCCATTTGCATACAACACTAGAATGATACATAATTACCATTGTCATCCTTTATAGTGTTTTATGATTTTAAATTCAAAATTTAATTCAGAAAATTAAGCTACTCCTCTAGACCTTTGTATTTGTTGGAAGCGTAATACACACTCATAACCCCATTCCGCTCTGATTTGACGTTCCATTGATTGACTAAAATGAGTGTCTTGCAAAAAAATACAGAGTATTTTTTCTGCCGCAAAAATTGAGAAGACATCTCTTCTTTTCTGGAAATTACCGATGCCCTGCATATAAGAGATGAAACTATAAAGACTATTCATGAATTCGTTCTGTTTTTAAGTGAAGGGCATTCTTTAAGACAGTTGCCTGCTGCCAATTCTCTATTACACAATAACGCAGACAAATCCTTGATATAAAACAGTTGAATGCACATGGTCTTAATATATAACAGATATAAATAAAAACAAATGTACAACTATTAAACCATCCTTGTTCACAACAATAACAACAAAACATGCAATCGAAAAGTCAAAAGTTACTCCCCCCCTCGACATCCTGGCGAGGCATAAGTGCAATATATGAAGTGTATCCCCAGCAAAAACTGACATCAATATTTTTCACAGAAAACAGACAAAAAACGTTTTTATGCAATCGACTTTAGAACACAGTTCATACTTGATGATAAAATTTAAGTTAACTTCTCATTCCTCTACTCCCATTTCCCCGGTGCGTCGGCCCCAGCTCGCTGAGCAAGCGCACGGCGCGCGCGTCAGTGTGGTGAGAGAGAGAGAGAGAGAGAGAGATGAGAGTGAGAGGAGAGACAGACAGACAGACAGACAGACAAACAGAGACAAAGAAACGGACAGACACACACACACACACACACACACACACACCGAGAGAGAGAGAGAGAGAGAGAGAGAGAGAGAGGAGAGAGAGAGAGAAGAGATATGCTCCATGAGGTTTGAAAAGATACACGGGACCAAGAAAATATAAAATAAGAAGGCGTCGTAAGGCAGACTTCCCTCACAACAATAATTTGACTTCAGTCTCACACCCTCGCCTCGCACCACCTCCCCCCACCCCCCTCCCAACAGGTACCCTCCAGTTACGGTTAATTTTTGTCACTTTACACTGTCAAAACGTATCAGTCACCACACTCCACGTAAATTCTCCCCACCCCACACCCGACCCCGGAACCCCATCCTCCTACTTCGTTTAAAAAAAAATAAATAAATAAATAAATAAATAAAATTAAATGGGAATATAATAATCAATATTTTTCTTATTCTTTAAAGGAAAAAGGGGAGGAGGTCGGACATAGGGGGGAGCGAGGGAGGGCGGAGGAGGAAAAAAAAAAAGTGAGTTTTTCAACATCCTTCCCATTCAGCACCCCCCCCCCCCCCCCCACCCCATACACCCCACCCACCTCTTCCCCACCTACTGACTGTAACACAGGAAGCCCCAAAAGATCCCTGCATACGGATTTTCTACATCCAGTCATAACACATGAAAAGCAAGTAGCACATTACCCACATCAAAATTAGACATACATTCAAGAAAAAAGAAAAAAAGTTACAGTCAAAAATCAATTGGAAAGAAGCATACAAATATATAATTCATAGAAGACTGATACAACGAACATTTAAACAATTCATTTTGACCATTCATGTCTTTCCTCTTGTGTTTGGATGTTGAGTGACATGACAAAGACGTGTGAAATGCCGGGAGCAGGGCCGGGGGTGGGGGTGGGGGGGTCCTATAGCCAAACACATATTTCATTCATGCGCGCATCTGCGTCTCGCGCGCTCGCACATGCATGTAAGTGCAAACATGTCTGCGAATGTTGGTGTGTGTGTGTGTGGTGTGCCGCGCGCGCAGCGCTCCCCGCACGCCCACCCGCGCGCACGTGTTGTTGCAGCGCGCGCGCGCCGCTGAGCCGCCACGCCCGTGAGCTCGCCCACACGCGCGCGCGGGCACGCGCGAGGGAGAGAGGGACAGAGAAGAACATTGGCTACATGCGGTGTACCCCATACAATCAATACACATTTACGTTTTCGTGCAAAAAAAAAAAGTCAACGGTGAGTACGGAATCCATCACATTACATTATGCATCAACACTGGCCTAATGTTGGCCTCTGAAAAATATGTATACAGTAAACAACAACAACAAAAAGAGAAAGTCTCACACCATGTGTTGCCTCTCAATTTCACACTTCCATTTTTTGAGATTAGATATAATATTGAAACAAAATTTAACAATGTTAGCACCCTTGTCCGTTGCATAAGTCTGGATAGATTGAAAAGAGAAGGAAAGAATCCACAGAAATCAACGGGACCTAGAGTATTCTGTCAAAAGAGCAAACTCTTGCATACTCACCTCCAAATCCTCCCGCCCCCCCCCCCCCCCCCCGACTTCCTGTGTGTGTTGTGTTCCAATGCTCGCTGAGGCGGGAGTGTGGTGTACTCGAGTGTGTACAATGCTCGCAGAGGCGGGAGGTGTGTCTCCGTGTGTGTACCAATGGTCGCATGAGCGGGAGTGCGTGTACCTACGTGTGTGGTACCAATGGACGCATGAGGCGGAGTGTGTTTAACGTGTGTGTAACCAATGGACCGCAAAACAATGAGGCGGAGTGTGAGTACACGTGGTGTTCCAATGGTCGACATGAGGCGTAGGAGTGTGTGTTACTCTGTGTGGTACAATTGGTCGCATGAGGCGGGAGGTGTGTACTCGTGTGTGTACCAGGTCGCATGAGGCGGAGTGTGGTACACGAGTGTGTACCAATGTCGCATGAGCGGAGTTGTGTACTCGTGTTGTGATACTCAATGGACGCATGAGGCGGATGTGTGTACACGTGGTGTGGTACCAATGTCCGCATGAGGCGGTGAGAGATGTGAACTCGTGTATGTACCAAAGGTCGCATGAGCGGGAGTGTGTGTAACTCGAGTGTGAACCATGGTCGATGAGGCGGAGTGTGTGTACTCGTGTGTGTACCAATGGTCCGCATGAGGCGGGAGTGTGTGTACTCCGTGTGTGCCCGCGTGTGCCTGCCTGTGTAGTTCCCATCTGATTTGTGCATCATTCACAATTCTTTTAAAAGTAAACCGATTCACTTCTTTCTTAACAGAAAATTATTCCTCTATACCAATAAAAGAATATATTCACCGTGATCCAGTTGGTTTCGTGTCTCTCCATATGAGAATGGTTGGAATCTCAATTCCTCAATTTGAAGTGGTCAATGGCATATATCCCCCCCCCACCCCCCACCTCCCCACCCATAACCCCCAGATACTCTCTCGCCCGTTCAAAAAAAAAAAAATCTTTAAATCAAAAAACATTTTTGTTTTTCATTTGACTGTTTAATATCATTCCCCAGCTCTAATCTGCGATAATCAGGGAACCTGCGGTGGACGGAGGGCAAAAATGGAATCCTGCGATCTGATTTAGCCCCCCCACCCCCCCCCCCCTCCCCCCCCCCCCCCCATAAAATCTCTTAAGTGGACTGTCAAGATATTAGGGTCATAAACAAACCTATATACTCGCATAACATATCCGTATCCACATAAACCCATATGCAATAACATATCAATATCTGCTCCGACAGAGGGTTTTAAGTGGAAATCCTCATTCAGATTTATCATGATATCTACCATCCCCCCCTCCCCAAAATATCGCCCTCTATTATAGACTATATTTTAAAGTAAGGGAGTCCTATGCACACCTGTATATACATACAACATTTTAATTCATATATATAACAATACATATCATACCCAAATACATTGCACACACCCACACACACACACGAGCGCGCGTGCGGCACACAGCACAGTGACACACACCGGCATGTGTATTTTGGGAAAAGAGAAAAGAAAAAGAAAACACTACATTTCTCTTCTATACATTTCTTCTACGTTGGTTCAAATCAATCTAACAGTTTTCCATTTTTTTCAGTTTGACGAGTAATTTTTGCCGTTAGTTGACCAGCTGCTAAAGTGGCCGGTGTTCACTTGGCCATTTTAACAGTCTGTAGTTGGCCTGAGTCAAGTCTTGCCGATGGAGAATGCCAGACTGTTTAAGTTTTCGGCTTGTTTGGGAAGTACTTCCTCCCTCAGTCTCCTGGAGTGAAAGCGGGACGAGGATTCGGACGGGGCCTTGCTCCACTCCCTCCTACCTGAGGCGAAGTAGCTATTTCAATGTCCACTGTTAATACCTCCACAACCCACCTTTTCCTGGTGGGGTGGAAGACAGCCACACATTTTTTACACATCATTCACGAGCCTCCTCCTCTTCCACCAGCCTCTGAGACACCGTACACACGAAGATTCCACTGGCGACCATGATTCGTTATCGTTTAAATTCACGTTATAAGTCCTGTATACCCCCTTCTTCATAACTGTTCTAATTTTCCTTTCAGTTCTTTATCTCTTCCTTCATTTTGACTTTCACTCCTGAGTTTGCCCTTTTTTCCGTCTGCAAATCAAACATTTCGCTTTCCTAGTCGAGTCAAATTCTGTCTGGTCAGTCTGAGATACAACACTGTTCATTCTCTCTCAAGCTTTGAAAGCCTCTTTGGGTCAACTATGTTTTGAGTTGATCTAATTTCTTCTAGGCTTTCTGCACCTCCATTTCTTCTAGAATAACTTCATTTATCTTCTTCTGTTTTTTTCAAATTTTGCCGTGATTTTAGCTGTTGAGATACTGAGGGGAATGGACTGTTGCCGAGGAGTCACTTGCTGATAAACGTGGAGGATGATTTCCTTTTGCTACTTCTTTGGCTTAGGAGATTAGTGAAGGCGACTTGACATCTCTCGCAAGCATCATTTAGTCTCTCCCTACATGATGTTGGCTTTTTTTCCCTCCTCCTCTCTCCCCTCTCACGATCCCGCAATATACAACAAAATATTTCCTGGCACCTTTTACAAAGTGATTCCGTCACGTTAGTCAATCTGGAGAGCCACATATTACTTCACGTCAACAACCAAAAAAACAATGAGAGGCAAAACACATTTTTTGAAGTACCTCCATAAACACTCAAGCCTACAACACACATCATCTATGCACTGCCAGCGCCCAACTTCACCAGGAACGGAATTTTTTAAGCCATGACACCTACGTGTCACGCTCTTCTCGGGGGCGCGTTTGATCATTTTCGTTCAGCCTCGATCTGAATGAAAGGGTTTCATTTGAAAAATATGAAATAATTTTTTTTTTAACTTAAAGAACTTTCTTGACTTGAAGAGGAATCTATGAAGACAGTAATATGCTACATTTGAAAATATAATTGGTAGTCCTGAGCTTTCCACACAGTGAATTAGAGAACATTTACAGCAGAAGCGGACAAAAAACACGTCTGATCCGCAGGTGAGCGACGGTCCGAGTCCAAACGTATCCCTTACCTTGGTTTATAAAAATCTAAACTCTCTTTTTGGTTGGGTAGAAACGAAGCAAGACGCGCGTAACACGCTTTACACCCATTGACGTTTCGGCCTATTCTGGCAGCTATCTGACAGGCCGCAAGTCCTCAGCAGAAAAATGATGTCATACCTCCAGTCGATTGGGTTAAACGTGCACACGTTGCAGCTAAACTAATTAATAAAGAGAGTATTGCGCAGGCTTCGTGTCAGGCAGGCGCGTGCAAGGCGGTCCAGTCAGCATAATGATTGGAAGAGCCTATACCAGAACTGTCAAGCCATATACTGTTTAGTGATTTTATGTCCTTTGAAGAGAATGTAAAATATTACTTCGTTCACGATCACCCATATTACTTCTTACAAGGAATAACCCCCGTTATCAAATGGCTAATTAACGTACTTTTTAGAGGTTTTGGCATTTTAATTTTTGTGAAAACCAGTTTTAAATTTGGCCAAAACTGACATGAATGGACGTGACTGGATGTGAACAAGGGGGGTTTTTCGTGCAAAAAAACATGGGTGGTCTTGAACCGCATATTTACATTCTCTTATCATGCATATGCACGACAGTGTCTGTGAGACAGATTGTGTGTGTGTGTGTGTGTGTTTTGTGTGTGGTGTGTGTGTGTGTGTGTGTGGTGTGTGTGTGTGAGTGTGTAAGTGAGGTGAGGTGTGTGTGTGTGTGTGTGTGTGTTTTGTGGAGTGTGATGTGTGTGGTGTGTGTTGTGTGTGTGAGTGTGTGTATGTGGAGTGTGTGTGGATGGTGTGTGTGTGTGTGTAGTGTGTGTGTGTGTGGTGTGTGAGTTGTGTGTGAGTGAGTGTGTGAGTGGGGTGTGAATCAGTGAAACCTTACACTGTTTCTTAAAAAGAGCCTCTAAGCTAGTCAGCTGATTACTGTTATATAATTCATGGTGTATCTCCCTGACGGTGATAAAGGATTATGATATGTTATGAAAACGATAGTGATAACCCTGCCAATAAATCAGCTGTAATAACATTAAATCCCTCCCACAAAAAAACCTCTATTATAATAACAAGGAAAAATCATTGCCAATAAGATCTATTGTTTTTTTTTAGGGCATTTCAAGCCAATAAAATTGCTTTAGATAAAAAGGGAAATTGAATCATTTAATTTTAAAATGGGGGTCAGCAAAACATGTAAAAATTTTTGTTTCAACAGGGGTCACAAAGTGAAAAAATGAAGGTATAAAAAACCCAATACAACCAGGAGCAAACCAACGAGAAGAAGAGAGAGAAGGAGAGAAGAGAGAAGAGAGGAGAAGAGAGAGAGAAGAGAGGAGTATATACATTTCCGTAATTTGGGTCTAGTCTTTTCCCCCATTGAAGCAGGTTTGGCCCCCAGTACTATACACTTTTGCAACAAATCAGAGTCTCCTAGCTAGTGCTAAACCCTTTTGTTTTTATCCCCCACAGCAGCACACAACCAATGATTTTTTCATCCCTGACACAAAACTAATCAGTGACTACAATTGTCCCCCCTTAACCCTCCCTGGGCAAAGAGGTACGTTATGCTTTTCTGGCTTTGCTCCCATCGGTTAAACACTCGGAGATGGGTGAAACCCCAAAAGTCTGACCATCTCGTTTTTTAACGGCAATAGTTACAGAGATCTAATTGATCTTAACTTAGTAACAATCAAATAATGGCATTATTCAGATTCAATAGCCAAAAGAACAGCACACCTAAAATGAGCCTACTTACGGGAAAAAAAATACAAGAAAACGTAGCCCAGAACAACAGCGCATAGTACACAAAAACATTTTAAAAGAAATTAAATGTTATAAATATGCCATTCATGAAACCAGAAACGTTTAAAACCAAACAATAAAAGCAATCAAACTTAAACCAAACAAAAAACGAACACAAAAATAAAAGATGAACAGGGGGAAAGAGGACCAAAAGGGTTTTTTTGGTACACAGTCCAGACCAGACCGGGACCCCAAGCCTAACACACCTTCACCTGCTCACTGCTTTAACCCAAACCCAACAAAACCACGGCTTGCTGAAACCAAACACAACTGCAACGGACTCCCTCAGGGTCAGAAATCTTTACGCTGATCTTCGAGCTGTCCGCACAGGCCAAAGCTTCAAATTTTAATTTCATTCTTCTATTAAAATCAACAGTTCAAAACAAACCAACTCTCTTTGACAAAAAACGAAAGCCTACCAACAATGCCTGCTTAAAAAAAACTTTAAAATTATCAAACAAGCATCCCAAAATTTATTTGAACATTGGTTTTTATTAAATAAAAACACGAAAACAGAAAGGGGGTTCGATCGATTTCATTTTCCACATGGGGGAAAGAGGTACTTGTTTAGTCCTGCAGCTCAACCGCGGAAACTTCCGCACCCAGACAATAAAAAAAGGCACGGATTGTGTTCCCCACCCCCCCCTTTCAGGTAAAAAAACCAGGGAGGGGGGGAAGGGAAACCTCCAGGACAAAAAAAGAGGAGAAAAAACAAACAGACAAGACAGACAGAGACCGAAGAGACAACAGACAAGACAGTAAAACAACAAAGACAGAAGAGAGGGAGAGAGAAAAAGGAGAGAGGGGAGAAGGGGAGAGAAAAGAGCGATAGACGACAGACAACAGACAGACAGCAACAGACAGTATACAACATACGACAACAGGGGAAGAGAGGTAATACAACCATGTACATGTTTGCTATTGACATATCTATAGGCGAGAAAAATTCCCAAAGATTTTTTTTGAGGAAGGGAGTCCATAAACGGGACACAAACAAAGAAAAAGGTTTTTTTGACCTGTGACCGCCCGGGGGAGCTACTAAAAGCGACTTAAGCTCATCCCCCGAACACCATTACATTTTTACTCCAATTACTTTATCATCACTCCGCACAGCCACAGCTCCACGCCCTTTTATAGGGTCCAACCACAATCCTTAATGTTCACGGACACCAGGTCGTTTACCCCCCTTTTGTTCCCACGACAATCGCGCCTCCGTTGTTGTAAATTTTAGGTTTTGTGGTCCTTGGGTGTTTAACCTTTTTTTGTTGCTGTCACTCTCCCCCTGTCACTTAGGTCCATGCATGTGCAGTTTTTTTTTCTTTAGTGCGGATTTTGTCTTGTATTTTTATCGCTTTTTTTGCAGTTTTTCTCAATTTTTTGTCAAGAATTTGGGGAGTATTCTTTTGGGTTCCATTTGTATATTACGGTTTTATCACCTTCACAAATTTTTTTTTTTTGGTCTTTTGTATTTGTTTTATTTGTTTGTTTTAAGTTTTTTGGGAAATCGTTGTTAGATTTTTTTGAATGGGGGGGCTATCATTCTTTTCATTTTATCCTCAAACTTTTTCTTTTCGCTAGGGGCTGGTGGTGATCGCCATGTTTTAAAGTCGTGGTTTTTTGTCCTTTTTTTTTACTTTTTGGATTCAGAAAAAAGAAAGCTCCCACTATATTGTGCAGAATTTTTCAGTTTGTTCTAAGTTTTTTTAAAGGATTGTGGACTGGAAAATGGTTTTCTTTTTTTGCCTTCTAAAATTGTTTCTTTCCATTTTAAAATCTTTAGTGGGCACATCAAAATCTTTGGGGGTATTTTAACCCACAAATTTATATAATAAAAATATATATATATATATAAAAAATATATATATTATATATAATTATATATAATAAAATTATATTATATAGTTAAAAGGGAAGGTAAGGGGTTTATTATAATATTTTTAAAAAGGGAAAGGTTTTATATATATTATATATAGATATATTATATATAAATATATATAATATTATATATAATATAATAATATATACAGCCCACCACACACCACCCACCGCTAAAACAAAACCACCCCCATTTTTACACCATTGAAACATTTTTCCCTTCCCTTCCACTAAAAAGTCTTTCCCTCTCTCTCTCTCTCTCTCTCCCTCCTCTCCCCTCCTCTCTCTCACCCCCCCCCCTCCCCTCTCTCTCCTCTCTTTTTCTCTCTCTCTCTCTACAAATGCCGCATAACACATACAGACACTACAAAAACTACACACACGTCCCCAAACACAACCCACACAATACAACTCCTCTCTCCCCTCTCTCCCCCCCCTCTCCTCCCCTCTCCCCCTCTCTCTCCTCCCAACACCCACACAACACACACACCACAACACACACACACACACACAACAACACAACACACACCACCACGCCGCCCCACGCACGCCGCCGCACAACACACACAACACACAACAAACACACACACCCCCCCAACCCCACCACCACACACCACACACACACACACACACACACAACACACCACACACACAACACACAACACAAAACACGCCCCGCACACACACACGCACGCACGCCCCACGCACGCACGCACGCACGCAACGGCGCGCCCACACACACACCGACCACACCACACAAAACCACACACACACAACACACACACCAACACACACACAGGCATTGTCATCCGTGCAGGGCCGTGTTGGAGCATTGGCACTTGTTTTCCGCACATGCACTTTGTGTGTTGTGGTGTGTGGTGTGTGTGTGGGGGTTGTGTGTGGTGTGTGTGTGTTGTGTTGTGGGTGTGTGTGTGTGTTGTGGGGGCACACCTTTCAAACCACTGCATTTACGTGTGGGGCTAGACGGGCGCAGACACAGATATAACCTCTGGGTTCTCTCCCCCCCCATTTCGTGTGAGTTTGCTGAAAACCCAGCCCCAAACGCACAGACCCAGACCACAAATAACCTAAACTCTGCGAAACGATTATACCCAATTTTTTTTACAATTTTAAATAGACAAAAATCCAAACAACAAATTAACCAAAAACGGACCGATTCAATTCCAGTGAAAAATGACAAAAGAAACTTTAGGGTTGTACAGAGAGAAAAGAAAAGAGTGGCCCCCAAAAGGGGGCACGCAAAAGAATACAAAACAAAAAGACTCACAGGACTGTGTGTGAAAACCAAATAAATAACAATGGCCAAACCAAAAGCCATCAAAGACCTTCACAAACATCACAACTAGGGAACACACAAGAGGACAATGCACACTAATAAAGTATAGTGACTTTACTAGTTCAAACCCTTAACCCCGGGGTAGGTAAGCCAAAAAACCTTTGATCTGATCCGGGTTTTAAAACTGAATACAGGGGTTTTCCATACCATATACTGACAGCTCTCATATCAATTGGCCACCTGACCATGGTGGCAAATCTCTTACATATTTTCAGTCATCCAACTGAACCCTAGGTATAAGCCAATCAATCTTCCCTTTTCCCAGGTTTTCCAAAGATTCCCCAAAAAAACCAAATTTCATACTCCCATTGCCATTTGATTAAAATCATCTCAAGTTGACACTAATAAAATAATTTTAAGGATAACAGCACCCTTGAAAGCAAGTATTTTTCTTTTAAACTGAGAAAGAAAAAATAAACATCCTCGAAATTCGGGGAAAACCTTCTCCAAACTTAACACATGTGCCAAAATTTAAAAACACAAAGAACCCATGTACCAAACTTAACACATTGCCATGATTAAAAAAAAAAAGAACCTGTCCCCATTAACACATAGCCATGAAAAAACACAAAGAACCATGAGATGTGACATTTCCCCAAAAACCTGTGATGTGACAACACTTTTTTAAAAGCAAGAACAAAGGAAAAGAGATTTATTTTAGGACCATGGGGTCTAAAACACAATCCCCAAAAAAATTGGGGAAACAATGGGTGTGAACACTTTCAAAAGAAAACAGGAATAAAAATCCCCTGAACTCACCTTCAAAAAACAGCTGGGTTTAAACTTAATTCAACAGCGGCCTAAAATTCGGGCAACTAAAAGTATAACAGCTAAAGCCAAGTGCAATCTTATAAGGAAAACCCAAAACCAAAAAAATAATGCCATCCACTGACAAAAAAAAACAAAAAAAAAGGCAATTCTAAGGAAAAAACATTGGACTTTTAGAAGCAATTTTTGAACAAAGGAACAACCGGGATTAGCATCACCCCCACACACAGCGTTTCCCAACCTTCTGCTGACCAGCACATTTTAGAAGAGATCAATCTCAACAGAAAGGCCAAACAGGTAAAAAAAAAAAGTGTCTTAATAAAAAAAACCGGGCAAAATAACAAGACAAAAACAACATACTAGAGGAAACAGTAATGTCTTACCCTCAAAAAAATTACAATCCTATGAAAGTTTTTATTTTTTATTTTTTAAAACATACAAAATTGCTTAAAACCTTAGAAACCTGTAAAATTCTGGGGTTTCCTTGCACTAACAGGTTTGCAATATCAAAACACAAATTTGCTGGAATTTGACCGACTGATGGGGGGTTTTCTTTTCTCTGAAAAATTTTTCTCCTTCTGTTTTTTGTGGGGCCCCCCTGAGCCGGGTTTAGAGGGTGCATTGGAACCCCTCCCCCCCCTCCTACTCCTTTTCCCCCTCCCTTTCCTCCTCCTCCCTCCTCTTCCCCCCTCCTCCCTTCCTCCCCCTTTTCCCCTTCTTCTTTTTCTCCTCCTCCCCCACCTCTCTTCCTCCCCTGCTCCCCCCCCCCCCTCCTCCCCCCTCCCCCTCCTTCCTCCCTCCTCCTCCTTCTTCTTTTTCCCTCTTCTTCTTTTATATTAATTATTATTTTTAAAATTTTATTTTTATCTCATCACATCATCATCATCACCAATCAATCATCAAAAACATTATTGTCACATGTCACTTTTACACACCCATTCATGAAGCATTTCCCATACGCCACCAAAATCTTTCCAATCAACCAAAAGACGCCTACCGAATTTTTTTTTCTTCTTCCCCTCCCCTTCAGGGAAAACACTTTACAAATCACAAAAAACAATTTATAAACAATTTTATATATTATCCCCTCTTACACGAGAGATAAACATTTGATTAAAGATTCTATAAAGTCAGGGCCCCTTCAAATCTTTGGCCCCAAGATCCAACCAGGAGAATAAAAAAATTCTTCACTCCTTGAGAACCTGCATCAAATTAAGACTCGCTCCAACTTCAGATTCCCTGTCTCTCTCAACAGCGTACCCCCCTTTTTAATTTCTCCCTCACGGGAATATGATCCGATTCCCCCCCGACTTCCCTGTACGGGAGAATATGAGTTCCAACGCCTCTCCCGGGATCTTTAATTGCTGGGCTAACTACCGGGTGTTCCCCACACCAGGCCATCTTTAACCCCCTCACGGGTGAAAGGTGAAGGCGAAGGGGTAAGGGGCTGAAACACGAATAAATTCGTGAAAAGTAACCTCCCCCCAATTTTAAATTTATAATTCTTTTTTTCTCTTTTCTTTAGTTTTTCCCCTTATTCCCCAACTATCATGGCTCACCTGGAAAGACGGCAGCAGTGAGGACCAGCGCCGACGGGTTCGAGTCCAAGGGCCACTGCTGGGCTAAAACTGATTCTTTCCCCCCTCCTCCTAGGAGGCAACTCAGTGTTCAAAACAATGACCGCACCTTACACCCTTTATAAACTACTCTCAGGGGTCACTTTCACCCAAAATGACCACGTTTTTTTTTTTTTTAAGAGTAATCACAATTTTTGGGGGGACGCCCGCCCTAGTAAAGCCACATAAATGTTTTTTCCTTTTATATCAGGGGAAATGATTCATATCACTAAACACAGGGGATGGAGCGCACATGCCTTATGGGGGCACGCACTGAACCCCCCCATCCTGGGGTGAAAAAATTTTTCTCCAGAAAATTTTTTTTAAAAAGATATAAAACGCACAAAACCCACATCTTCACCCCTAACTAAAAATGTTATCCACACACAATTCACCAAATTAACAATCAACGAATAGAATAAATCACAGATCCACCAAAAAAAACATATTTCAAACTTCATCTTTCAAAAAAAAAAAACAAATTGATCACCCACTCACAAAAAATACGTTTCACAAATACATGGATAAAACAATGGGGTATTAAAAATTTCAAAGTACAAATTGTTTTTCATAAATTAAGATTGAAGCACTTTTTTTCCCCTTTGATTTTTGTCCCCAAACAAATTTTCAAAACCCTCAAAAAGAAATATTTCTAATTTAAAATGTTCTAAATCATGAAAACAAAATAAACAAGTTTAAAAAACATAGCCCTTTTCCCCCCAGTAATGTTTAGTCCTTAAAAAGGGAAACATTTTTTCCCCTTTGTTGAAAATTTAACAATGAAAACAAAAGGTTTTTGTCTCACACACAAAAAAAATTTAATACTTTTTCAAAGAGTTATTTGCTAAACAACATACATACTATTCTCTTCACAAAAAGTTAACATAAATAATAGATGTTTTTTTTCATTTTTACGAAAGAATAAAGCAAAGAATAATAGTAATACCAACTAAAGTATTTTTTGCTTTAAAACAAAGCACTTCACCAAGCAAATTAAGAAAAAATCCACTTGTTTTAAATAGTCAGAGCAACATTGCACTGTCAAATGTGAGCACACCGTAATTAAAAGAAAGACAAAAACGGGAATAGTCTTTCCCTTGAAGACAGTTACTTTTTGTCCATGAAATTTTCAACACTGACAATAAATCTGCAATGACATTTTGTGTTCCAGCACTGGTTCAACATAAATTGGATTCCTGCTGTCCACCCACCTAAACTGCTGTACTTATGCAGGCAGTCAACAAAACTTCTGATCGGAAAAACGCTCGTAAGTAAAAGGGTCCACTCTTGTTTAGCAGCAACAAATTCGTCAAAAAAACGACGCACACACATCATGGTTTAACGGCCATACATTCTTCAAAGACTGGGGCATTTGCAAACCGAATGGCATTTTCGTCCACTGGAAAAGACAAAGGTGTTTTAAATGCTCTTTCCTACATTAATGGATTGGATCTGCCGTATCCTGTGAGCAAGTCACTTCCACAAATAATTCTTCGAGAGCTGACCAGAATTTATCCAATATCTGGGATGGGCTGGATTAGTGTCCTTAGTTAAATTTAAATCTTCAGAACCGCCACCAAGTCATCAGTTGATCCACCATTTCAATGTGCATTACGTATTTAGAAGGTTTGCATTATTTTTATAAAAGTTTATTTTGGCCAAACTCATTTTGGCAAAGGAGGGTGAAAAGTGGGTTACACGGGCAAAATAACAGGTTGGGCTTGAATACCCGCATTTACCTGTTGCAATGACCGTGTCACAACCGATTGTGTTTGTGATTGTTGTTGGTTGTGTGTGCTGTTTGTTGCAGAATGTTCGAGAACCAGACGTCATAGGTTTCACTTTTTGTGTGTGTGGTGGTGTTTTTTTTAGGGTGGTTGGTCATGAAATTGTGGTGGTGTGACTTGGGGTTGTATTTAGGTGGTGTGAGCTTGCATCCTGTAGTATTTTCTTGGGAGCAGTTAATGTCCGTTGATATACACTGTTGTCTAAGCGCTGCCTGTCAGCTGATTGTAAAGATTCCTATGGGTGGTGCCGGACTGCTCTAATCGGGTATGAAGACAGTAACGATTGCCCTGCCCAAACCCATCTGTTATATTGTCATACTCTCCTTTAAACTAGCTAACCATGGAGTAAATCAACGGGAGAAAAGATCCAATGACACAGGAAATTCGTTAACAGTGGGCAAGACTTACAACTTGGGATTCTCTCCGGGAATTGCTACATAAGACCGAAGGAATCATTACTTGTCATGAAGTGGTACTGTCTAAACTGTACTGTTCAGACGGGTTGGCAAGGGTGAAGCCCAGTGAAGGGTGAGTTTTACCACGTGGGCACCAACATGAAAGAGGGCTGGTAGAGCATGGGAAGATTAAAGGGTTATGAGCTGCAACAGAGTTAATTTACCATTTCCGTAACATTATGTCCCTTGTCATTATGAGTGTCCGGTGCGCCTGTACCCATCTGCAATACACGTGGCCCCCAAAGGGGTGTGCAGGACTGCTCAAAGCGGTGAAGACAGTTCTCTGGGTCACCTCCCCAGCACCTCGATGTATTTCTTTCTTTTCTATCAACAGAACCATCAATTGTTTCCCTTTGATCCCAGAGCAAAGGGTACATTCATCTGCACGGTGATGGAACTCCTATGTTTTTTTACAACCATTAGATGTGTAACAGCCCAAGTACCATGGTTCAAAATCATACGATAATATTGTTCATGAGAACTCATTTCTACTTAGACATGTCCAAATATAATGCTGTTGATTCAGATGTACATACATCTTAAAGAACATGTACAGGGAAAATATCCTATTTGATTAATATTTGATCGTAAATTAGCTGCAGAAAGATCAACACCAAAAAGTCCCTACCACATAAAAAGCATGTCAGTTCATGAACAGTACAACGCTTTACCCCTAACAACAGATCAATTTGAACGCCAACACTTTTCAAATCTGCAAAAACGTAACAGCTGATTTAAGAGAGGTTGGAAAGAGCTCACATGCATTTACCAACGAGTATGCAGTACCAGACCACCAATTGGTAAACATTCTTACGTCAAGGTTTACCCTTATCGACCACTTGGTCTTCAGTAGATCCAAAGGACGCATTTGGACTGTCGAATAAGTGCGAAGGAGATTTCCGCGTTTCGTCCGGCATTCCAGTTCAAAATTAGCCAGTTTTAAACGTCCAATCATGGGTTCAGCCAGAACCTCTCACTGGACTTAACGTTACCATGAACCGTTCAACCATGCCTTGCATTGGAATGATACATAATTTCAAAAAAACAAATTAAACATGTGTTTTTATTATAAACATGAAATCGAATAATGGTTCCACAATCCGTAAAATATGTGGAAGCTTGGGATTAGCCATCGCAAGTAAGCCAGAAAAGACCCAGACAATTAAAAAGTGAAGCTATTGGAACCTTGTCGCTGTCCACCAAGTTACGATATAGCGGATAGTTGTAGAAGACAGTAAGGCCAACAAGAAGAGCCACTCGAAAGAGAGGAAAGAGAGGCATTGCAGAGCAAAGGAGAGGACAGACAGACAGAGCGTGAACACAAAAGGAGAAGGAGAGAGAGAGAGAGAGTAGAGAAAGAACGATAGACGACAGACAGACAACAAGCAGCAGACAGCAGATTACAATATACACAGAGAGAGAGAGAACCATGATGACCTTTGTCAATTGTATATCAGGGCAGAGAATCCCAAAACTTTTAGAGGGAGTCCACACGGGAACAAAGAAAGAAGTTTGTTACAGTGAACCATCGGGGTAGCTATGCTCAAGCACTTAGACTCATAAACCTTTATCTTCTCCATGTTACTTTACTCCATCGCACAGTCCACTCCAGACCTATACAGCAACCAAATGCCTAAGTGTCACGGAACCATGGTCGTTACATTTAGACATCACCGCCGTTGTTGGAAATTTAGTTTTCCTTGATATGAACGCTTCTTTGTTGTGACTCTACCCTTCTAGGTATGCGTGTGCAGTTCTATTTTCTTACGGATTTGCATGTGTTTTTATCGCTTTTTTCAGTTTTAATTGCAAGAAGTTGGATCTTTGTTCCATTTGTATAGTACTGTTTTATCAGTTCAAAATTTTTTTGCGTTGTATTTTTTTATTTGTTAAATGGTTTGTAATCGTTGTTAGATTTTTAATTGGATGGATCATCTTTTCATTTTACCAACGGTTTCATTCGTTATGCTGTGTGATCGCCATGATGAGCGTAGGTTTTTTGCCTCGTTTTACATTGATCAGAAAAAACCATCCATTGTGCATGAACTTTCGTTGTCTATAGTTTTTCAATAGGTTTGCTGAAGTTCTTTTGTTGACTTCTAAAATGATTTCTCCGAAATCTTTTCCCCTAATATTATGGATTTACCAACTAAGTAAATACTATTAAAATATATATAAAATATATACATATTATTATAAATATTTATAATATATATTAAGAAGGAGTTTGTATTATAATATTTATATAGTAATTATTATGAAATATATATATAAATAAAAAATATATAAATAATATAATAAAAAAATACAGACCACAACACGAACACGCACGCCAACACACAGCACTTTTACACGCATCAGACACTTACACATTCCCAACACACATAAATGTACGATATCTCCTCTCTCTGCTACCCGATCTCATCCTCTCTCCTCATCATGGTGTTTGATCTCTCTCTGAAATCAGATAGGGGA
This sequence comes from Conus ventricosus, assembly GCA_018398815.1. Taxonomy (NCBI): domain Eukaryota; kingdom Metazoa; phylum Mollusca; class Gastropoda; order Neogastropoda; family Conidae; genus Conus; species Conus ventricosus. Next base: position 64,994 of record JAFLJL010019014.1, on the reverse strand, counting down.
ATTTGAGGAAACGTTTCATCTCTAAAACTCCTTTTACAATGCGCGCATAACTTGACACGTAAAAATACTACCACAACCAACAACACCACACATAAACTCCTCTCTCTTCTCTTCTTCTATCTCCATCCTCTCTCTTCTCTCTCACACACAACACACACACTCACACACAACACTCAACAACACACATGCGACGGCACGCCCCGCACGCAACCAACAACACACACACACACAACCCACCACACATTTGAACCACCCACACACACACACCCAACACACACCCCTTCACCACACACACAACGCTGCGCAACATTTCACGCAGAAACGACGACGCAGCCGCACGACCGCGCGCACGACACCACACCCACACACACTAACACCACAAACAACACACATTCATTCCAACTCCCCACATGCATTCACGCATGGACTATGGTGCATTGGCCTTTTTTCCGCACATCTTTGGGTATGTTGGGGTGTGTGTGTTTGTGGTGTGTGTGTTGTTTGTGGTAGTGGGTTTGTGTGTTTGGTGGTTGTTTGAGCACATTTATCCACTGTATGTTTTTGGGGTAGACAGCAACACGATATAACTCTGGCTCTCATTCAGGCGTTGTGTTTCTGTCCCAGTTCTAAACGCACGACCCAACCACAAATACCTTAAACTTCTGATCTTTTATCCCAATTTTAATTTTATGAAAACCAAAACTAACCTAAAACATGGACGATTCAATTTCCTTTGGCCAAACAAAACTTTAGTGATTTAAATCGGAAAAGAAAAAGATGGCATCCGTTTTTTTTTCCTCAAAAACAAACATTAAGGAATAAGGCTGTTTTGTGAAAACACAATAAAACAAGGGAAACAAGCCTTTTCAAGACCTGTAAACTTCTAACTCAGCATCATCTCAGTCTAATGCCTCAACTTAAATTTGACGTTTCTTTACATCCAGCTTCCCTGTTAGTTATCCCTTATCTGAGCTGTTACTAATACATGATTCTCCAACTGCACTCTTCACTTCATTGCCACCTGACCTTGGTCCTTCTTCATCTATTTCATTTTTTCCCTTGCTCTTCTAGTTACCTAGATTTTCTTCTCTTTCCCGGTTTTCCAATGTCCCCAACCTTTCTCTACCATTGCATTTTGAAAAGAAGTTTATTCCATCAAAATAAGTTTACGTTAGCAACAATTTAAGTCAAATCTTTCCCATTTTCAACCGTCAACAGATATAAACAAAAATAAACTCTAAGTAAATTAAAAACCTTTAATTTAATGCGCTGTTGCCATAATAAAAATTGTAAAATACCATGTCCAAATAAAGAACAATTTCCAGTATAAACAAAAAACCACCCTTACTAAACAATAATATGAAAACAAAAAGGAAGTACCAGAAGTATGTTCGAAACATTTCACTAAACAATTTTAAAAAACATGACGTTCACTGCAAACATATTTGTAATGAATAGAAACAAAAAAATTTCTAAAAAATTCTTTCTAAAATTGTGGTTGAACTCATTTACATCGTGAATAATTAAATGAATTTCAAAAATTACGCTATTTGAAATGAATACAAAGGCCAAAATCTGGCCAACAAAATAAAACAGGGAAAAAACCAAACTATAAGGAAATCCACCTAAAAGATGCAAAGTGAACAAAACTATATAGGCAATTATTGAGAGAAGGATAATGGGGTATCTTTTAAACGAATACTTTGATACTTAGAAACTAACCGGAAGTGGGGAAACCTAGAAAAAAACAAGAGCCCTCCCACCCCCTTGCCCTGTCCCTGGAAACTGAATTGGAAACAAATAAACGCAAAATGGCCAAACAGTAATAAAAAAATGATTAACAATCACTCAAATAATCAAACTTTACAACAAACAAAAGAGGAAACAAACACACCAAAAATAAACAATCACTAAGAAATTTTTCCAACTTGAACTCTGTTGTTGAACATAAAAAGATGGTTAAAACCTGGTAACCTGGAACTTTGACAGTTTAAAACATAGCACAGAAAAGTAAAACAAACAATAACCAAGGCGGATGTTGCTCCCTCTTGAGTAACCGCTTCATGTCCTGAGAAGAGGTGGGTCTCGACCGATCTGGGAAAAAACTTGGAACCAACGGAATAAAAGCCTCACCTCAGAGTCAGAATAAGAGAGAGTCCTCACTCGCACTGAGACTCTCCTCCTCCCTCTACAGAAAAGGCAAATCATAAATACATTAACTTCTTTTTCTTTTCCTCCCCCTCACCCCTTTTGGGTACTCCTCCTCTCTTCCCCTCCCTAAATATCTCTTCCTTCTTTTTTCACCCCGAGGGCACAAACTTTTTTTCCCTTCAGTACATAGAATCTTTCTTACTTTTTTTTCCAGGGAATCAAATCACATCAGCTACGTCGGGACACATTATGTCACCTGTCACTTTTGCACACACGCATTCATGACAGCATTTACTCCAAACGCACACGCAATCTTTCCAATCAACCAAAAGGCGCACTAACCGAATGTTTTTTTTCTTCTCCCCCCTTCCTTCAGGGAAAAACACTTTACTAAATCACATCAAACAATTTATAAACAGTTTTTTATATATGTATCTCTCTTTACACTGAGAGATAAACTAATTGATTCAAGATTCTATAAAGTCATGGCCTTCAAATAACATTGGCCCAAGATCCAGACCAGGAGAATAAATAATTCTTTCACTCCTTGATGCTATAAACCCGCATCAGAATTAAGACTCGCTCCATACTGTCATGATTCCCTGTCTCTCTCAGACAGCGTATCGCCCCCTTGAATTTCTCCCGTCACTGGAGATATGAGTTCCGATTCCTCTCCCTCGACTTCTCCTGTCACTGAGAGATCATGAGTTCCAACGCCTCTCCCTGGAGTCTTTAATTGCTGGGGCTGAACTACCGGGGTGTTTCCCCACACCAAAGGGCCCTCTTTAAACCACCTCACGGGGTGAAAGGTGAAGGGCGAAGGGTGAAGGGAGGGCGAAACACGAATAAGGTTCGTGTAAGTAACCTGCTTCCCAATTAATTATGAATTTTCTTTCTTTTCTTTTTTCCTTAGGCTTTCCCACTCTATGGCTCACTCGTAATATTGGCTGGCCTGCGTCCTGACAGTTCGAGTTCATGCTGTGTAAATCTGACTTTCCTCCCCTCTGTGCATTCTGTTAAAACACATGACCACACCTCCCCTTGATTCATGTTCACACTCCCATGCCACTTGTTTCCTTTTAGTATATCTCACAATTTTGGGACTTGCCCCATGCCATGAATGTTTTTTCCTTTTTAGTAGTGGCTATGGGAAAGATTCATATCACTAATATTTGGAGCGTCACATGCTTGATGTGAGTATGTCAATGAACAGCCCCACCTGGTGGGAAAAAATTTTCTAAAATAGTTTTTAAAAGGTATACAATACACAAGCTAATCCTCTCAATCAAAATTGGTGTATCCACACACATGTTACACAATTAAATCAACATTAGAATATGATCAAGCCATAAATAATTTCAACTTAGTCTTCTAAAATCATATTGATCACCACTCCCTACTTTCACAAATACATGGATAAACATTAGGCTATAACAATTAAATCAATTGTTCATAATTAAAAAAGCACATATTTTCCTATCTTGTCCACATAAATTTAGAACCCTCATGAATGAAAAATGAAATGTTTTCAAAATAACAAATAAACATAGTAAACATAGTCTTTTCCCCAATAATGTTAAGTCCTGAAATGAAACATATTTCCTGTGACAATTTGAAAATAGTTATGCTCCTTACACATCAAAAATGTTTATAAATTTAAAGAGTTTTTGCTCACACACATACTATATTCATCTCACAAGAGTTACCAAATGTATATGATTTTTTCAATTTTACGAAAGAATAAGCAAAGAATAGAAATCAACAAAGTATTTTGCTTGTAAAACAATAGTACTTCAACAAAAAGCATAATACCCTTGATTAAATGCGTAGCATCTTCACGTCAAATGGGCACACCGTAATTAAGAGACATAAACAGGAAGTCTTCCCTGAAGACAGTACAGTCCAGAATTCCACCCGCAATAATGCAATGACCTCTGTGCAAGTTTGGCTAACGTAAAAGAATTCCCCCGCCAACCCCCCCAAAGGTGTTCTTAGGTCTTGCAGTCACCCACAACTCATCTCAAACAAAAGGTAAGTTCAAGGGGTTCCTTGACCTTTCCCAACAAGCACATCGCCCTTTAAAAAAAACTGGTTAGCCTGGATTTAGCCCCCACCCCCCACAAACTCGGGGCATTTGCAAACGAATCGGTTTTGTCCACTGAAATAGACAAGTTCTTGAAAATGCCTGTCCTTTCCCAACTCACCAGACACCCATCCCCTCCCAAGCACCTCACACAAACCCTAGTTCCTAACAAAACGATTCAACAATTCTCACGCTAGCTCGCATGCGGGCAATATTTGTGTGTGATACGCCTGCAACCGGGCACCGAAACACGGATGCACCAATCCAACTGTGACCAGCATAGGTGACAAGAATGGTTTTATGACCCGTTAATGGCCGAGTACCGTTATTTCTCTCCCGTACCTCTTTTTAACTATTTAGGAGCTATGTCTGGTTACCTGTGTTTCCTAGCTTGTACAATACAAGGTTCATGCAGTCCACTGTACCACGGGTCTTATACAATCGAGAGTCTTTCAAAATTTCTGAGCTAATTATGTTCCCGAGGCATGTCTACCTGTACCATCGTTTTTTGCAGTGCCACTAGACTGGTATATGAGTCAACGGGTTTTACATTTCACATCTAATGTTAACTCCCGAGTACCTGGTACCCTTTTAACCATGCAGCGTGTCCTGCACTGACCATGGTCACTATAACGTAAATAAGATATTGTCACATATTTCACAGTTATCTGGAGTGTGTACCTTGTCAATGCAGCACCAGTGGTCAGGACTGACCAGATCATTTAATGTTATGTAAAAGTTTTCAACTATGTTACAGCTAATACGTGCTCCTGATTGCCTGTTGTTCCTTTTACAATTAATGACAGTGGGGTGAGGGGGTCCCCAACAGGAGCTGTGGGATCAGTTGCCAGCTAGTCGGATTACTCCGGGGAAGCAGGTACCAGCTTACCTGGGTTTCCTACTGGAGGGGGGTTAATTGTTTCACAGTGTGTTTTGGGGCTCACATGATCCCTTCAAACATTAAGCGTTATAAAAAGATTGGGAAAAAAAAATTTTCGTCCCGTAGTCCTTTTTTTGTCCTTGTGTACAGTAACCCAAAAGGCCCCTTTAGTGTGAAAAAAAAAGCCAAGGTGAAAACCCCGGGGTTTCGTTCGGCATTTCCCTTTGCGAAAAGCAAGCCTTAAACATAAAGGGTTCCCCTCAATTTTTCACTGGAAATTTAAACTTCCTTGCGTTTCAACCATGCCATTCGATTGGGGAATATCCCGGTAAATGGAAAAATTACAACAGTCGGGGAAATTTTCCTTTAGGAATGAAGAATTGCTTCCCAAAAATCCAAGAAGTGGAAAACCACTCTGGAAAAAAATCGCAAGTAAGGGCTTCAAATTTCAAACAGACTTTTTAAATTTTTTTCAGTGTAATCGCTTCTGTACCCTTTTCCTTTCCACCAAAGTTTAAATTGGTATCCTGAAAAATGAAAGGGCCCAAAAAGATCAAAGCATTCCAAATGGAAAAAAATGAAGGCAAATTTTTTGCAAAGGGCCCCATGGGAGGGCGAACCTTTTGAGATGTTTTTGGCAGATGCAAAAGCGGCGTATTTTTAAAATCCTTTGGCCTGGCCTTGCAAAACCTTTTAAATGTTCTTTATTCCAATGAACGAACATGCATCATGGGGTGAAGGCTTAATGGGGAAGACAACGTTTGTTTCCCTTCCCAAAATTGGAATGAAGGTTTCCCAAAGATTGGTTTTCGTTTGGAAGCAGGACATCGGTTAGCACAAAAGTATTTTCTCAGGTCCGTCTTTTTCCCTGCATTTCTTTTGATACGGGGTAAAACCCAGTTCCCTTTCCAGGGGGGACTTTTAGGGCTTTTTTGCTTTTTTTTGCTCTTGAATTCTATCGGCCCGCAGAACGAACTCCCCGCACCCCATTAGAACGACCCTCAAATTGCCCAAAAACAATCCCAGACTGGGTATGTCCAGCGGAAGAAATTTGGTAGTACGGGTACACCGAAATTTTTCGCCAAGGAAAAGTTTTTTTCCTTGGGTCCAAAAATACCTTTTGGACAGTGTTTAGTACTTGGGTTTTCCGAAAAAATTTTTAACCCCGGGGTAACCCAGTTTTCCAAAACCAAACCTTTCTCCGTTGATGCCCCCTTTTCCAACACCATCCTCAACAAGATTAGTGGTGCCCAAAAAAAAAAAGGGCCTTTAAAACATTAACCAAGCGGGGAATCATTTGGTTTGAAAATTTTTTCAAAGGAACTTTCAATCAAAAAAGAAACACCTTTTGAACGGAGTGAGATTTTTGAACCGGTTCTTCCACGAATGGGTCCAAAAGGTCACCGGTGGTCCCTTTTGTCCCACGATTTTGGAACGTTTCAAGGGGCAACGTTTTTCCGGTGGTTTGGGGAAGACAAAGACTGAACCCAAAAAACCCTCCCCTTTTCTAGGATAGGTTATTTTTGGAAGGCCCAAAATGACCCCGTTCCCCTGAATTTCCCTTCCCGTGGAAGTAAAATGACGATAACCAAAAATGGAAAATTTCCTTTCCTACCACGCCCTTATCTGGGTAGCATACAAATAAATGATCACCACTACCCCATTTCCTCCCAACGCTTTTCAAATTGCCTTTCTTTAAGGGAAATTTGGGCCCGACTTTGCTCACGCTCGGAAAGTTGTTCTCAAAAAAGGACTCGCATGATTGAAAAGTTTTTTTCGTTTTGATAAAACAATCCCGATCAAAAATGACTCTACGAATTAGAAACGACGGAAAAGATTCCCGCAGGGCACAGAACGAAACGTTCGCGAAAAAGATCGGGAGAACATTGAAATTTCTTTAGTTCTTCTTCAACTGTCCCATTAAATTTTTTTTCGCCGCGATGTGTGGTACAGTGCCAAAGGCTACCCTTTAAAAAACGACGCAATATACAAGCCCTTTTTTTTTGCCAACAAAAAGACGTTGCGTGCTTTTAAACGAAAAGAAAACTAACGGCTCCGTTTTTTTCCCGAAAAGCGGGGTAACTTGGGAAATATGCTGAAATTTTGACTGATCCCTTGCGGAACGACAGGTAAATGGGGGGTTCTCCGGCCTGTAACTTCTAATCTCAGCATCATCCCCATTTTTTAAAAGCCTCAACAAAAAATTTACGTTCTTACTTCAGCTTCCCCCTGTAGTTTTTTCTTCAATTCAGCTTCCCTCTGTGCTTCTTTCTTTAGCTTTACTCTGTAGTCTTTTCTTCAAACTCATTTCCCTTTTTTTATTTTTTTTCCTTTGATTTCTTCTCTTTCTAGTTTTCCCTTTTATTTTCTTCCTCTCTTTACCTGTCTCCCTATCATGCATTGTGCCCCAGAAAGTTTTTCTCCATCAAAACCCAAGCGTTCCCTTGTTAACATATTAAACAAAAAATCCATTATGAACCTCAAAAATAAAAACACAAAACAATCCAATATGAATAAAAAAAAAGGCATATTGAGGCGCTTTATATTTCACAAAAAATTGTAATTATAGTATATACAAAAAAGAAACAATTTCCGTATAAACAAAAAAGGGTTACTAAAACAAGGGAATATGAAACCAAGGAATGATTTTTCCAGAAGATTTTGTTTTCGAAAACAGGTACAATTTGTAATTTTTAAAAAAAAAATGACGTTTAATCAACGTTTTTTCCTAAGAAAGAAAAAAAAAACAATAAAGTTTTTTGAAAAAAAATTCAAAATTTTTAGTTTTTAAAATGTTTTTGTTGTAGCTTTCTTACTAATTTTCAAAAAATTTTACAAACAGATTACGCCTTAACGATAAAGAATAAAAATTTTACAAAACAAAGGAATCACAAACTTTAAAAAGGGGGGAAGAAACACAAACAGAAAAAAATCCTCCCTTTAAAAGATGAAAATTTGAAAAAAACTAGATAGGCGCTTTTCAGAAAAGGGTTTTTAAAGGGGTTTTTAAAAAGGGGGGTAAAAAGGGAAAAAAGGGATAAAAAGGTGGGAACATGAGATGAATTAAAAAAGCAAAAGAAGCCCCAGACAGCCCCTAGTGGTCATTTGGTCCCGTGAAACGGAGAGGGAAAAAACAAATCACGCACAATATCCACTACAGAAATAAAAAATGATTAACAACACTCAATATTAATGCACATTCACCCAAACGAAAAGAAGAACCCACAACAAAAAAAAAACAATAAAAAATTTATTGGGGGAGTTTTTCCCGCACTTAAACCTCGTCCGTTGAAGGAACAAGGTGGGGGTCAAACTCGGGGAAAAGGGGGGACTACTTGAAATGAAACGATAGACAAGAAAGAAAAAAAAAAAAAAACCAAAAGGCATCACGGGCTCCCACTTTTGAACTAACCGCAAGTACGAGAAGGGGGGGCTCACCGATGGGGGGAAAAAAAATTGGGAAACCAACAAAAAAAACAAAAAACACTAGCAAACTCAGAGTCAGAAATAAAAAGAAGCCTCACTCGCACTGAAAAAAAACTCACTCACACACATAAACAGAAAAAAAAAGCAAATTCACAATAATAATTAAACTTCTTTTTTTTCCTTCCCCAAAACCCTTGGGTAAAAATCAAAATCTTTTTTTTTTTTAATAAAATAATCTTTTTTTTTTCAAACCCCGGGGGCACAAACAGAAATTTTTTTCCTCCGGGGGACACATAGAAATCTTTCTTTTTTTTTTTTTCCAGGGAAACAAAACGGCGCTACGTGGGGGACACCACTGCACACGTCACTTTTGCACACACCATTCATGAAGCATTTACCCATACCACAAAAGCAAACTTTCCCAAACAACCAAAAGGCGCACTACCGAATGTTTTTTTTCTTCTCCCCCTCTCCTTCAGGGAAAACACTTTTCAAATCACACAAACAATTTATAAACAGTTTTAATTTACTCTCTTACACTGAAGATAACAATTGATTAAGATTTTATAAAGTCAGGCCTTTAAAAACATGGCCCAAGACCAACCAGAGAATAAAATAATTCTTTTACTCCCCGATGCATAAACCCCTCGAAAAGACTCGCTCCAACTGTCAGATTCCCGTCCCCAACAGCGTATCGCCCCCTTGATTTCCCCGTCCTGAGATAGATTTTCCATTTCCCCTCCCTCGCTTCTCCTGTCACTGGGGAGAAATGAGTTCCAGCGCCTCCCCTGGAGCTTTAATTTCTGGGGCTGAACTACCGGGGGTTCCCCCCACCATGGGCCATTTTAAAAACCCCCTCACGGGGGGAAAGGTGAAGGGCGAAGGGGGAAGGGGAAGGGCGAAACACGAATAAGGTTTGGAAGTAACCTCTTCCCAATTTAATTTTGAATTTTTTCTTCTCTTTTTTTTAGTTTTCCCCGTATTTCCCCCCAAAATCTTGGCTCACCTGGAATGACTGGTCACAGTGAGACCACGTCCGACAGGGTTTAGCTCTGGCCGCTGCGGGCTAAAACTGATTCTTTCCCCCCTCCTCCTATAGTGCATGCTCCGTTCAAAAAACATGACCACACCTTTCCCCCTTGTAAACATCTCTCAGTGTCACTTTCACCCCCAAAGAAACCCCGTTGTTTCTTTAAAGGTATATCTCACAATTTTTTGGGGACGCCGCTACACTATCAACCAATGAAAATTTTTTCCTTTTTAGTAGTGGGATGGGAAATATTTATTCACTAAACTACATGTGATGGAGCGTCACATCCCGATTGAGGCTACTCACATGAAAATTTATTATTATTTATTATTATTATTATTATTTTTATTATTTTTAATTATATTATATTATTATATTATTATTATTAATCTATTTTTTATTATTGATGTTGTTGTTTTTCTTC
>JAFLJL010019014.1:42500-50000 GCA_018398815.1 Conus ventricosus | reverse complement strand
ACCCTCCCCACCCCCTCTCTCTCTCTCTCTCTCCCCCCCCCCCCCCACAAAAGGCCGGGGGGCCCCCCCACGGGGGGGGGCCGGGGGGGCCGGCAAGTATTGGGAAAAAAAAGTGGAAAAAAAAGGAAAAAAAAAGGGGGGATTGTGTTTTAGGAAAAAAAAAAAAAGGTGGGAAAAAAAAAAAAAAAAAAAATGGGTTTAATTATTTTAAAAAATTAAAAAAAATTTAGTTAAATTTTTGGGTTTTTTTTTTTTTCTTTGTTTTTTTTTTTTTGGGTTTTTTTTTTTTTTTTTTTTTTTTTTTTTGGGTTTTTTTTTTTTTTTTTTTTTTTTTTTTTTTTTTTTTTTTGGTGGTTTTTTTTTGTTAAAATTTTTTATTTTTTTTTTTTTATTTTTTTTTTGAAATTAAAAGAAAAAAAAAATGTTGGGTTTTTTTTAAATAAAAAAATAATAAATAATAATTTAAAAAATTTATTTATTAAAAAAAAATTTTTAAAAATAATTATAATTTATAAAAAAAAAAAAAAAAAAAAAAAAAAAAAAATTTTTTTGTTTTTTTTGTTTTTTTTTTTTTTTTTTTGGTTTTTTTTTTGTTTTATTTTAATATTTTTTTGGGTTTTTTTTTTTTTTTAAAAGAAAAAAAAAAAGAAAAAAAAAGAGAAAAAAGATAAGGATTTTTTTTTTAGAAAAAAAAAAAAAAAACACAAAAACTTAACTATTTTTTTTTGTTAAAAGACCCCCCCCCCCCCCTTTAACACAAATTCTAATCCCCCTCCTCACCTCTCCTCTCTCTCTCTCACTCACTCACAATTCCATCTCTCATCTCACACACTCACACTCATAAAATAGAAATAATTAAAATGAATAATCAAGAAATATATAAATAAAATTATAAACTAATAATAAATAACCACCCTCCACTATCAAAATTATAAGTACTCCAACCCCTCCATCCACCACCTCCCCCACCATGAACACTCTATTACACCAAAACAACCACCCCCCAGCCCCCTCCCCATATCCGAAAACAAAGCAGCAAAACCGCCCTATTCCAACCCCCACTCCCACACCCCCCCCCCCCCCCCCAGCCCGCACTCTCACACTCACACACCTCCACACTCACTACCACACCACTCCACTCCACTACACACACCTCCTCACTCATCACATCTCTCATATCTCTCACTATCACAACGTCTCGCTCTCTGACGCTGCAGTATGTCCAAGCTCGAGGTCTGTGGAGACACAACAAACTACTAGGTCACCACTATTGTCAATCCGCACCTTTGCCCCCTCACCTTCACTCCCCATCCCAATGATAAAAATGGGGCATACCTAATAGATGAAATGAGAGAATGTAAAAATATGTTCGTTCAAGACCCACCCCTCTTATTGTGCATGAAAACCCCCCTTTTCACATACAAATCACGTCCAACTCATGTCAGTTTAGACCAAAATAAACACCCTGTTTTCAAACCAAAAATTTAACATTCACAACCCTCTAAAATCGACGTAATCTGTCAATTATAAATGGGGGGGGTTATCCGTGCAAACTAATATAGGGTGATCGGAAGCAAACATATGTACCTTCTCCTCAAGGACATATAAAAATGGCTTACTAGTACGCTCTTCTACTTCGCCAGCACTATAACGTCCGCGGGACTGAGCCCTTACTACTACTTTTCTAATATGCTCTATCTACTCAAGCACTATTAAATAAATCATAACCAATCCACTGGCTTCCTGTCATGCGATTAGCTATTTTTTACATCCAATGAATTTATAGACCCCCATCAATTTAATTCTTTACATTGTGCTGTTTCCGTCAAACTATATAACTGATAATCGCAAAAAACCCTGCCTTAATATACGGCAGTTGCTCGTAGAACTGTAAGATGATAAGTCCATTAAACAAATTAGCATTTGTTATTTAACTGTTGTAAATGAATACAAAATTGGTTTACGAGAACATCAGAATATTATGACCTTCAAAATGATAGCATCTTCACCAGGTACTAGTTTTATAAGATCTGTCACTACTGTTGAAGAAGCCCAAGATTTTACAGGCCTATTAGGAAAAGTGACACTCTTTCTTTCTTCTAGTGGGAAATGTAAAGTAATTCAGAGGTTTGCTTCGTTATTTGTAACAATATGCCAAATTTCGCTAAGTACATATTCTTTGTAAGAACAAAAGTTGTAATAACCATCAGGAATTTTTACATGAGTTATTTGATTGCCCACCTCGTTACTAATATTGAATCCAGTTATTTTTGAGCTTTTTCCAGATATTTTTACCCCATAACTTTAAAAGCCAATTTCTTTAAGAGGGCAATCCTACAACTCGCCGCCCAAATACCAATTGGATACGATAAGAACACACGCTCATTTTGCTATGTTATTATGGATGTACATCGATTTTTATTAACGATTTTAAAAATCTAAATATACCGAAAGTGCACTTACAATGTAGGAGCGTTGATAACCCCAAATCTTTGATCATTCAGTTTACCAAAACCATTGCAGTAGATGAATCATATGGCTATCCAAGACAGACTTTGTAAACCGCTAGACTAAATATTTAAATCCACCAATAAATCAGTGATAGAGTGCCATCAGCATGTCATCTCGCCCCAAGACGTTTTACCAGACCTCATTGAAATTTTTGCCCATTACTGCGCAACTACTGTGCTGCGGTGTTTCATATGCAAACCATTTAAACCACCCCAATCTTTTAGTAAGGTCGTATATAATTTTCATGTTTAAATACCGAGTACAGGACCATACTAACTGAACTACAAGTGCCCCCTGCCCCAGCGACATCGGCGTTTTAATATCCATTTAAAAGCTCAATGGACAACTAAATTGCATATGAGAAGAATCTGGCAATTAATTTAACATTAATCCTTTCACTGACTTTAGACAAACTTAGACCGCAATCAGGGGTAGGCACATTGTATTTGTGGGGTGTACAAAGAGAATATACTTAGGACTACTGCCTGGCCACACCTCTTTTCAACCAGACAAACAAAGTTCGATTAGGGCCCAATTGAACAAAAAACACCTAAATGCTTGGGCAACATTTATCTTAGATGAAATGAAGGACTAACCAATGCCAGGAGTGCAAAGGCTTAATGACTCATCATACGGACATACGAGATTGGTGGCATATTAGGAGCACAAGCACAACCAAGTCTACAATAGTTGACAATCTACAGGCGTTGAATGCCAGAGAAACAATTTCTAGCCAATGTAGAAGATGAGCTATTAACTCCGCTGTTGATTTGCCTTCCAGCCATACAAAGGTATCAAAACGTTTCATTACACATGCTAGGTCAAGGTTGTCTTTGTTGTAGCAATGATATACATGCTACCCTCCGACCAAAGACTGACAGATGGCATGATACAGACTTATAAAATGAAATCCTCATAGCTGGAGATGACCAACCAACTTAGGGCACAAACAAGGGTTAAACACAAGGCCCGCCCATTCAAATTTAAAAAAAGTACCCAGCCTGAAGAAAGCCGAATCCAGCTATTAAGCGCCCCACAGCCAGAAAGCAGCCCAGAGAGCAATCCACCGTGTTTGAATCTACCTCACACTGACAGTCATACTGGCGAAAAGACAGCCCTTGATGTATTTTTTAACGTTTTACTGGATTAGCCCAATACTGGTGATATAAACTAAAATAAAATCCAGCATCTGCACTCCTAAACGTCCACAGATTGGGTCAGCCCATATAACCAGCAACTTGAGGGCGCAGGCGTACAAGTAAACAAAAGCGGCCAACAAACAACTTCATGCCTATTATGCAGGCAGAGCATCAAGCGTTTGGCAGCTAACTTACTTTAATAGGATTTGCTAATGATTGCAATTGTTTTTCAAATCCAACTTATACCAGGCTGAGGCGTTGGAGGATCTACTGGCCCTGTAGGCGCACCACCTGATAAAGCATAAACGAGTGTAGAGCTAACAAACCAAGCAGCTAGTTAATATACGCACTATAGGTAATCCCCTGTTCCCTGAACAGAGTCCTTTATTCTTTCAGCTAGCGTAGTGTTTTCATAAAGTATTATGTTTATAGTTTTCTCTTATTTAGCTGTTTGTGATGCTAGCTGCGCTCTGTTAGTAGACAAGACATCTAACCTGGCCTTTTCCTTTCAACCTTAAAAATCCCTGTAATTTTCTGCTGTATTCTAGCCTATTCTTCTCGCCCTAAATTGTTTATCATCTGCATCAGCCCCAGTTTATTGTTTTTCTTCCTTCTATCTCTCTACTCCACTCACCAGGTTTTGCCAAATTGTTTTCTATAGTTCACCCCTTATTGTCCGTAGAGCAGCCATTAAAGCCCCAGGATTTCACGCAAGAGGCAATGGAGAATCGTCAATTGTTTTAACTGTGTCTCCTCACTTGAATCTCGTTTTTTCAATTTCTGCTATTAGTTCATCTGCTTCTTGAGTTTAAATCTCATGAAGAGGTACTGTTTTGTATTTTAAGATTGTTTGGCAACTTTAGCCCTCCCTGTTCTGTAAACGACTGAACGGCTTCGGCTCTAAGCTCTAAAAGGTTAACTGTTCTGCCTTAGCCAAGGGAGTTTTCGCACTTATTGGTGCTTAGTTATTTTTTAAAAACTTGTTTGGGTTTTGCATTGAAGTAGCTTTTAACACACGGCCTCCCTGCACCAGTTTTTTTATATACAAAAAGCCGACACCATCTTCCTCAAAATCGTTAGATCAAGCACTCCTAGTACTCTCGTCCTATGCTTCTATAGAAATGATTGAATTCTTTCTCACAATAGTTTTCTTGACGGTGTCTAGGAGTAAAGAACCTGCGCCTTCAACTCTGCTTGCAATGAGTGGACCTAGTTCTTCATCATCTTCTTCTTCTTCAAAAGGATTAATCGCGTCAAAACTTCATATCCATATTTTTTATTTATATTCTTTTTTGTTTTAATAAAAAGAACTCATACGGTTTGTGCCCACGATCCATACATGAAAAGGAGAAAGGAAACCCCATGGCGTAAAAGGTATAAGCAGAGCTGTAATTAAGTGTAAATACCCCATCAACAGTTTCAGGCCTGGACAAGTTTTAATAGTTAAGTTTCCCGGATCAGGCGCTGACGATGTTATAAATGCCGAGGGCACTGCTAAACTATCATTCAAAATAGATATTAAATCGACAGATCCTAATGCTACTGTTGTTGCGAGCTTTGGGGCAGGGTCAATCGTTAAAACATATGGCAATCAAACTGGAGGGCAGAGAAGTCTTTGTACTAAGCGAGTCAGACATTTTTGCCCTGTCTTTTCTGATCTTATGGCTGCCTAAAAAAGAAAGGAAAGAGAAATGTATCAGGAATACAAAGCCAAACGGTCTCAATCACAGGCTAAAAGCGGGGGATGCAAAGAATGATGTTAAAGAATGAGGCATTAGCAGAAGCATTTGGCAACAGATTTTTGCATCCCTCTAATTTTGAGCTGTTAAAGACGCATATGCCATAGATACCAAAGGGTGCACTAAAAGAAAAAACATACTTATGACCTGACATTTAATCCTAGCGGTTTCATTGTTTTGGGGTCTAAATCCTGAAGCCAAATAACACAGTCAGCGACATTACTCTTGAATTTGATGTTGTAACTAACCCTGAACTGGCCCCAGAACAATCTTTACCCAGTATAACGTAAAACAGTTTTATTTTATATGAAAGAGTTCTACACTCCACTACAGAAAATAGGAAACAAGCGAGACACTCTCTGGAACATACATCTAAATCATCTCTGAAGTCTTTAAAGGAATTTGCTACTGTTCTTGTTTACTGAAGCAACAACTCCTTAATTTCAGATGAGAATCAAGAAGCGTTTTATAATCCAAAAATGAGAAGGGTTGACTGTGGCAATCCATGGCAAGTCCTGATCAGTTGTATTCGGGGCGCGGGACTTTTAACCTCACCAACACTTTGATGAAAAAAGAAATTGTACGCTGGAGGTAGGCAAAGAGATCCTGCAGTTGATCGTGTATGTAAAAAACTTCGCCTATTAATGAAGAAAGACTCGAGACTACTTAATAACTAAATATGGACTGTGGCTGGATTTAGATCCCCATTTGACAACAGATTGTTGGAAGTGAAGAAAGGGTAGGGCAATATTGTATAAAAATAAAAATATTCACAAGAAAGCAGCGGAACGCCCCAATAAAATGCAAGTTTTTTATGGTTTGTGATGCTCAGTTAAACAGCTGAAGAAAACAGGCTAAAAGACGTTGGCTTATTAAAATTGAAGAAGAAATATTCTAATAAAAACAATGGATAGTTTGAATTTCTTCCTAAGAACCGCACTGTTCTCTTATCTGCGGGAATTACAGGTGTGGGAAAACTGCTTCGTACTTTGATTTTGTTACCAAACAATATACAGGTTCGTTACGAGTACGATTGTTATTATTTCTGCACAACCATTAAGCACAACAAGTCCTTACAAAGAAATGAAGATTAATTTTGACAGACTAAATATATTTTTAGTTGATCCTAGCCGACAAGCTGAGCGGACATGATTAGAACATATATAAAAGACTAATTGAGGAACTGAAACACTGTTTAATAGGGATGACTGTTCAGCTGCCGCTACATTGTTAAAAAAAGAAAAGCACTGTCCAAGCTGGCCTTTAGTGGCCGCCACGCCCTTAGATTCTGAGTGGCTCTTAACTCAAAAATACATGCTGTCTTAAAAGACTTTTCGATCGCAGTTAAAATCGGTTGTATTATTTTACCCTAAGGACAAAGATAGTTTTTGAAGAATGTTTAAGTGAAAATTATACAAGAAGGGACAAAGATAGCTAAAAAAAATAAAAGCGCAGTTAGAAAAATCTAAGCAACGCTAACTATGCTACGGAACGGACCCCGCCAGTTCAATACGTTTTGTTTATTGTAGATTGTTTATTATAATTATTGAATATTAAAAAGAATGTCACGGAGGGCCCAAATCAACAGCGCAACTAGCTCCTAAATGCGTTGCAGTCAGAGCTAAAAGACTTAGCAGACACAGCCGAGATTGATCTAATAGGTGGTGCCAGGAAATGTTTATGGATTTGAGAGTAACCAGATGACGGGGTTTTACAAACGAACAGAAATTGAAGAGCAAGAACCGACAGCATATATATCCTGCCCTAGAACAAATAAGAAATCTAGAAACTATCTGATTACGGCAAATATGAATACAGGCTTATAGACAAGACAATAAACTGGGTCTTCGCGTCCAGAAATAAAGTGGTATTTTAAATTTGCCTTACGAAACCCCAATGTATACTTTGATAAAAAACACAATTTCAGAAAGGCTTTGAATGCAGGCCCCATTCTTACTAGTCTCGTTCCAGGAACACAACAGAAAAAGCAGATTGTAATAGATACATATAAACTTGAATATGTGCTGAGCAGAAAGAAGTCCTTAGTTGAAGTGGGGGATGACACAGTAACCCTAGAATTTATCCCAAAACAGCCAATGCCTAACACTGCT
>JAFLJL010019014.1:12500-37500 GCA_018398815.1 Conus ventricosus | reverse complement strand
AAAATTTTTAAAAAAAAAAAAAAATTTTAATAAAAAAATTTTTTTAAAATTTTTTTTTTTAAATTTAAAAAAAAAAAAAAAAAAAGTTTTTTCAAAAGTTTTTTTTTTTAAGTTTTTAAGTTTTTTTAAATTTAAAATTTAAAAATTTTTAAATTTTTTTTTTAAAAAAAAATTTTTTAAAAAACCCCTTTTTTTTTTTTTTTTTGGAAAGGTTTTTTTTTAAAAAGGGGTTTTGGGGAAAAAAAAGGGCCGGAAAAATTTTTTTTAAAAAGGTTTTTTTTTTTCGGGGGTTTTTTTTTTAAATTTTTTTAAATTTTTTTTCCTTTTTTTTTTTTTGGGGGGAAAACCTTCCCCCAAACCCCCCCCTTTTTTTTTTTTAAAAAAATTTTTTTTTTTCCCTTTTCCTTGTTTTTTTTAAAAAAAATTTTTTTGGGTTTTCCCCCCAAAACCCCCCTTTTTTTTTTTTTTAAAAAAAAATTTTTCGGGGTTTAAAAAAAAGTTTTTGGTAAAGGACCCCTTTTTGGGAAATTTTTAAAAATTGGAAAAAATTTAAAAAAAACTTTGACAACTCTAATACGGTAAAGCCAATAAACACCGGCCCTTTTCCCAAATTAACATCCTTTTTTTTCCTCATAAAGCCAAAAACCGGGGTGTCGTTTAAAACTTCTAAAGTCCCTTGGGTAGTTTGGTTTAGAGGCCAAATTAATTGGGTTGGTTTTCTTTTTTTAACAAATTTTAAAATCTTTAAAAGTTTGGGGGGGAAATTTTCCCTGGTTTTGCCAAAAAACCGGTTTTTTTAAACAGTTTTAAAAAAGTCTTTTTTCTGAAGCGTCGTGGCTTGTTTTTAAGATCAGTTTTTACTTTATGTTGGCCTCATAAAAGGCTCTTTCAAATTAAAATTTTTCTTTTGAACAGCTGTAACTTTAACGTGTTTTAAGTAAAACCCGTAGGGGTCTGTAATGACAAAACGTATTTAGTTTTATGTCGAAGATTTTGGGCCCAAATTTAGGAGGTTCGAGGGGCTCATCTTTAAAACTTTCTCGGGTGGGGGGGGAATCGTTGTGGAGATCGTTTAAACTTTAGGAAATTTTAAGGGCACTTCCTGGGGTTAGTCCCGCTGGATTTCAGGCGTAAAGCTGGGGGCAGGAAAACCTAACACGTATTAAAAATTAAAAGGTCCCCTTTTATAAATTTTAAAGTTTCTCAGTGGGAAAGGGGTTTACTCATGGCCCCCCATACAAATTTTTGGGGTGTAAGTACATTAGATAGTTGGATGGGTTTTTGTGGGGTCATAATCGGCTAAAAACTTTTCTGTTGGCTTTGCAAAAGGGTTGAGGGCCCTGCTAATAAACCCCCCCTCAACCCGTTTTTCAAAACATCTGAGTGCGGGTAGATCAAAATTAAGGCAATCTCGAAGTTGGGAGACTTAGAAAGCATTTCCCAAAAATTTAACCCCGGGGGCCGGATGAAATGTGATGAGTCTAAGCTGAAAAAACTTCATGCCTGTAGATCTGTAATTTTGAAAAACCCTCCGGGCCCAAAAAACACCAAAGCACCAAAAAAATATTGACTTTATAATCCCCATTGTTTGGGAGTGTAATTCCGTCCAGGCCTTTTTTTGGGGTATTTATGTCACACAGTTTTGTCTTTGCCCTCAAAGGGCTAAAAAAAGAAAGGCGCCTTTTTGGGGGGAAATGAGTCCCCTTTATCAAAACCCGCCCCCGAGTTTTATTTTATTATAAGGGGAAATTCCCTTTTCGCACTAAAAAATGGGTAAAAATATTGTTTAGTTTTTTGGGAAATCCCTTTTTGCGACCGCTAGTTTTTTCCAAATCCCCCTCAATGCTGACTGAGTCCCAAAAAAGGGTAAACAGTCAAAGTAAAAAAACAGTACTTTTTGAAGACCCGTGCAAAGCAGGGAACCCCCCTTTTTATTCAATGTCACTGCTTGCATGATAAAATGAGAATCGTCCTTGTAGGGTTTTGAAAGAAAAATACCAGTTTCCATTTTTGGGGGTTTAAACCTTTGCTGAAAATTACAATTTTGTGCCGGCCCCCCTGAAATTTCCAGTAATGTGTCGTGGTCCTTTTACGGGGACGTTCCCTTTTCGTTAGGTGTTTTGCTCAAGGGCCCCCAAAACCCGCAGTGTAAAAAGAGTCCTAACGTTCTTGGGCTTTAAAGGGCATAACAATGTCTTTAAAAGGTTTAGTTTTAGAAAAAACCCGATTGGGGAAATTTTTTCAACGCTCAAAAAAACTGGGTAGCTGCCCGGGGCCCTGAAAAACCTGGGCGGTGTGTGCCCCATCTGACCTAACAACAATAAACGTAAAGAACAGATCTGATGGTGGGTTTTAAAAAGGATGTTTTTTGTTCTTGTTGAGGGCGTATTTCTGCGGTTTGATTGATTTAAAGTCAGCATAAACCACTTTTGGACTCATTTTGCATTTTGTGTACATTCTTAAAACTAACTTTAGACCCTGGTTTTAGGTGTGAGGGTTTTGGTTCACATTACAAAACTTTTACAATGTTTTTTATGACGGCAGCTGCTTCTATAGTTGGGAAATTTTGACCAAAAACCTTCTACAAAGCCTTGGGATACAAAGATTTTTTTGAGAAAAGGCCATAAAAACGCTTATTGTTCTGAATTTAAAACATTTAAAGGGGGTCTTTTTTTTATCTGCAAACGGGTCAAGTCTTTCATGTTTGTTTTAAATGGTTCACCAAAAAATAGGAGCGTTTGGGGAAAAAACCCTTAGAGGCACTAGATCGGCTTTTACAGACCATGTGGATACGTTTCGGGGAATTTGGTTGTTTTGCTCTTCAAAAATGAGATTTTACTGTCCCATGCTTTCTGGGAAAAAGGGATGTTATCAAAGCCAAACTCTTGCTTATATTGTTCAAATTTAAAACTTGTTTGCATGGGTTTTTAACAGGATTAAAAAATGCGCTAAAACACCCCCACATAAAACCACATGCTGTCGAATTAAAGTAAGTTTTAGAAAAGCCGTTTTAAAACAATTCTTTTTTTAAAAAGGAAGGTAAGAAAAAGCAACTATAGGTAAACCCTTTGGGCTTTTAAACTGATTTTAATGGGCTGTCCCTTCAACCCGCCAGAAAACCCCCTTTAACTTTGCCCCCCCACTTGCAAAGGTTTAAACTGTGTTTAAGCATTAAAACCGGCCCCGTCAGAAATTTAAGGGTCGCGATAGCTAATAATTCTTTCTGTTTTTTGAAAACCCCGGGCTTCCATTTTTACTATATCAGGGGTTAAATAATCAAACCGAACGGGGCCCCCAGCCCCTTTTTTCGGGGGCCTCCAAGAAGAAACTCTGGATTTTTTAAAATAAACATGTGTCCAAAGCTTTTCCCGAAAGTTTTTTAGGGTTAATAATGTCCATGTCCCACTTCGCTAAAAAAAATTGCTTAATTGTTTTGTCCCCTAAACCAAAAATTTCTTTTCCCTCTTATAAAATTTTCTATCCTCGAAATTTTTCCCTTTGGGCCTCATTTTTTTTTAAACCACAATATTTACGTAAATTAAAAAAAAAAAAAGTTATAAAATAAGTAAAACGCCTTTTTTTTATTCACCCAAGCGGTTTCAGGGACTTTAAGACCGTTAACCCTTTCAATAACACTCGCCCAAAATTTTAGCTTTCCCGTATCACTACAGTCAAAGTTATCCCCTTTGATTGCTTCGTCAAATAGTTCACTATGATCTTTTTATATTTTTTACACACTTTAAAAACCCGATTTACTAAAAACAATGTTTAATACTTTTATTGTTTTTATCAAATAGTTCATTACAAATTTTTTTAAAAAACCGATTCACTGAGTTCAGCAGCCCTTTTTATCTAAAAAAAATTTTAAAAAAATAAATAAAATTAAAACGCCAAAACATTCATTTTTTTTTAATTCATTTGTCCCCAAAACGATCCAAAAACAACATTTTTAGTGCACTCTGCAACCACACTGCAGCGGACTCTCAAAACATGCTAGCGACAGAGGGGTTTTAAAAAAACAATTTCCTTACCCGTCGGTTTTACAGATCAATGTTCCGTAACACCAAACGCTATGTCCCTTTAGGGGCGTAAATTTAGAATCAGAATCATTGTCAAAAATTTTTTAACAAGATAAATTTTTTGTTTAAAGTGAAACTTCTGGCCTCTGTTTCTTTCCTTCTTTTGTAAGATCCCCTATTCTCGTCTTTGCTTTTTGTCCTTTTTTTTTTTTTCTCCGGGGTTTACTTTTTTTTCTGGAAAGGGCGAAATTTTAGGGCAGGGGGGGTGGGGGGAAAGGGGGTTTTAATCTGCAGCCAAAGGGTTTTTAAAAAACGGAAAAAAAACCCAGAGTCCCGCTTGTTGGGTGGTTTTAATTTTGGGGGGGCCTTTGGGTTGTTGAGGGGTTGGGGTTTGTTTTAGGGCTGGGTTGTTGGGGCGGCTTGTTTAGGTTTTTACAAACCAATTTTATTAACCCCAATTTTAAAATTTCACAGAGCACCCCCAAAAGTTGTTTCGATTTCATCAAAGTTTAAAGATTTTACTTAAAGGGTTTGCACAAGCGCACTGAAAAAAATTGTCACGCTTCTTCCGGTTAACTAGTTTTCAGAAAAAGATTTCTTCCGGCAACTACTTTTTTAGAAAAATTTTTAAAAGGAAAAAAGCGTGACAAAAATTTTTTCATTGCGCAGACTTTGGTGAAAAGCAGGAAAGCCGCTCTTTGGCCGCAAAACAATTTTCAGCTAAGCTGCTTGGGAGCTGGGGCCCAAATGAATCAGGGAAGGGGGGGGGGGGGGGTTTGGGAAACAATATTTTCCAGTCGGTGAGAGAAGTGCAGCCAGTCATTCAGTTTTCCCCGTGGGAAATTTAATTTTGTTAGGGCACTAAGTCTGTAAGCCCTTTTGATTTTTATTTTCCCTTGGGGAGAAAAAAATATGGGTTTGGGTTTACGATCCCCCCATATTTTTTGCACGGAAAAACCCCCTTTTAAAATTTACGATTACGTCGATTTTTAAAGGGTTTTTTCATGTTTAATTTTTTTTTTTAAAAAAGGTTTTATTTTGGGAAAAAAGGGAAAGAGAGGACGTGATTTGTATGTGAAAAAAGGGGGGTTTTTGGCAAAATAAGAAGGGGGGTCTTGAACCCAACAAATTTTCATTCTTTTTTAAAAAGTTTTATTTCCCCAATATTTTTAAAATTTTAGTTTTTCTTCAGCCGCGCCCCCTCTTCCCCCATTCTTTCTTCCCTGACCTGCGATCAAGACTTGTTTGGGGAAGCCACCCCCCATAAGCTGGCTGGGGAATGGTGTTGGAAAACTGCTTCCCTCCCGGGTGGGGGAGTGGTGTTCCCCACAGGTTGGTGAGTGATGTTTTAAACCCGTCGTGTATGGCCCCACTCCTCTCTTGTTTTTGGGTCTCAACTCAGGTGGGGGGTTTTTTTAATTTTGACCCCCTTCCTGATTTGTTCTTCCCAAAGCAGTTTCTTGGTAACTTGCTATTTACCATTGTTTCTGGGGGGGGGGGGGGGGTTTTAAATGTTGCTGGGTGGCTGTGCTGTGTGTCGCCCACAAACTGAACATGGCCCTTTTTTGCCCGGGCCTTTTAGGGGTTTTTGGCCTCGATAGGTCCAGTCGTGCGTCTCTTTCCAAAAAACCCGCAATGCACTCACTACATCTGATCTTAAAATGTCCCAAACCTTTTTCTTCGGGAATTCCCCCCGTCCTCCTCCCCCCTCCCAAAGCAATTCTCTTCTGTGCTGATCTAGGGCGTTTTTTTTGGGGCTGATTTTTTTTAAAATGCTCTTGCCGTCTTCCCTGAACTTTTCCCCCAACTTCTATCTTTAGGGGGTTTTTATTCTTTATTAAACCTTTTTATCTTTTCCCAGCGAGAGTGGGGAGTTTTAAAGGGACAAAATCACTGGCTTTTTCCCCCTTTCCCTTTTTTGGGACCAGTCTTCTTTCTTTGTTCTTCCTTCTTCTTTCTGTCTGTTCTTTTTCCAGTGTTTATACTCAACGTTTTTTTTAAAATTAAAACCTTTTTAATTTAGGTGCCCTTTTCCCCCTTTTTATAATTCGTGATTCGTGTTTAGGGTCTGAGGGGGGGAGGGGAAGGGGGAGCTTTTTACGCACGTCTGTACCCCCCACGAAGGCCCAAATTTAAAACCGAAAATTTGGGAAATTTTTAAATTTTTTTGTTTGGTTTTTTATCTTACCCTTTTACTGTTTTTTTCAAATTTTATATTTTATATATTATATATAAAGAGAAGGGGAGAGAAGAGGAGAGAGAGAGAGGGGGAAAAGGGGAGAGGAGAGAGAATTTTTAAACAAAACTTTTCTCTTATGTCTTAGTTGAAAAAATGGGGGGATAAGCTTTCTATCTGCAGGGGAGTTAATATGCCTTTAAAAGAAAGTGCTCAAGGGGTTTGGAAAGGGGAAAAATAAAAATAAAAGCTTTTTCAAAATGACCTTTAGCCAAAAATTATAATCTCCAATAGGGAGAAGCAAGCTTTTTTTAAAATTTAATATTTCTTGCATCAATTTAAAAACCAAGCTGCTTTTGTAAAATTTTCTGGAAAGTGCCCCGGTACTTTTCCTTTTGGAAATTTTATTATTTATTATAAAATATAAAAATATATATATAAATAAAAAATATATATATAATATAAATCGCTACTTTGGAACCACTGTAAAAGGGAGTAGGTACCAATCTATATCTTTAATTTTTAAATGATACTAATCAAATTAGCTCATTATGTTCGATACTTTGAACTTGAGTTGTAAGAATAAATGTGAAGATAAAAATGACAATAACATTTTTCCTGTTACCCTAGTTTCTGTGTTTGTGGGTCTTAGAAACCGCAATTGTTAAACTTTCCAAGCAATTGAAAGGAGTACGAAAGGAATGATCGGATTGGCCAGTTTGGAGTCTCGTTCAATGCTGCTTTCTCAGCGCGATAATTCTAAAATAGCTTGAGTGTGAGTATAACTGGCAAGATCGACGGTTTACAGAAAGACTACAAAGCCCTTTTGTTCGTTTTCAAAATAGTATTGATGAAAGAAGTTCATGGTAACACTTTTCAAAACCCCTTTGAAAAACATATATTGACCAAAATAGGCGGTAGCCATAAAACTTTTATTGCAGTGGTTGCTAAGGTGAAGACATTAAAACGATATTCTCCAACGGCTTATTGGGAAAAAAGCCAAAATGTACCCAGACAAACTTAAGACAATGAATCCCGATAGCGTATTGAAATAGGCTGTATGCACGATTCCTTCTCGTAGCAGGCAAAACCTTAGACGACCAAATCGGGTTGTCCTAAGTGCAAGTAATACAAAAACGGTTTTTATTTTGTAACATTGTCATCCTAAATACCTATAAGTATATATATATATATATATAAATATATATATATATATATATATATATATATATATATCAGAATTGTATCATCAGCAATGTAAAGTCTGTCAAAATAGAGGAGAAATGAGAAAACCAAGAATCGGTGTTGATAGTGGTGTTTTATAGTACAGGATAGAGATAACAACACACTAATCGAAAAAGATGTACTGTATCAGAAAATGAAATTCGGTTTTTTTTCTTGTAGTCTGTTTGTTTGTTGGTTGTTGTTTTTTTGCTCTACATTATTGTAAAGGTAAGGAAATATCTGCACAAGCCAATCATGTAATTCACCATTACAATTATTTAAGTTGATGCAGTTGTGCAGTTAAGTCTAGTCTTCTGTTTGCAAAACTGCTTTAAGAGGATAATTTGATTCTTTTGCTTTGTGCTTGTGTCCTGTAAACCCTTTGGTCTTGAGGACGATTGAAATTCAATTGTGATTTTTTTTTTTCACAAGGAAGCATTTACATACAAATGCCTGCATACCTGTGCATGTACACATGTAACCATATATCTTCTCTTCGTCCTTAACTATGTTTCTGATTCACAGTTACAGGCTCAGTTGACGACGTTAAGGCTCAATGCACGCACTCCCTCTCTTCCTCTTCCCTGGCTTACTTCCCTTTATACTGCATCTCAATCACTGGGGCTGCAGACTTTCTTTCTGTACTGTGAGAGTATTTTCTTATTTTTGGGCAAGGTGGGAATGGGGAAGATCATCTTCATGCCATAGGAAAAACATCTCTGTGATTGTCTGCGATTTACGCAACTAAAACAAAATGTCGTCAGGGAAAGTTTTAGCGATAAATCTTGTTACAATGTTAAAAAATATTCGAAAAGCAAACTGTTGAAAGGTAAACAAATTGTACACTCTCTGTGTGGTTATTACGCAGACCCAAACCATTTAATATCTTGTCTAAAAACATGATTATTCCAATTCGTAGAATAGCACGCGTGAATTCAACACGCAGAAATAAAAATGACACTTTTCGTAAAATAAACTGGAATGATCGCCAGAAAGTTTCCATCAGTCTCAGCTATCATGCCCCCGGAAGTAAAGTAGACTCTGTGGTTCTGCTCCGTTTTATTTGACCAGAGAACAGAGGTAAAGATTTGGATCATCACGGTATATAGATCATCACAGTATATAGATTATCACAGTATATAGATCATCACGTATATAGATCATCACAGTATATAGATCATCACAGAATATAGATCATCACAGTATATAGATTATCACAGTATATAGATTATCACAGTAATAGATTATCACAGTATATAGATCATCCACAGTATATAGATTATCACAGTATATAGATCATCACAGTATATAGATTATCACAGTATATAGATCATCACAGATATAGATTATCACAGTATATAGATACATCACAGTATATAGATTATCACAGTATATAGATCATCACAGTGACCAGTCACTTCTTGAAGAACAAATCCAGCCTGCATGATCTTCACTGCCTTTAGCAGACTCATTTTCATACACCATGGTGGTGAACTCTCAGTCACTTCAAAAACAGGAACATAATCAAGTTGGTAATTGTTCCTTTGGAATGTCTGAAACCCATGGTTCAAGTTATTATGATCACCATGGTTATATTCCATCACTGTTTGATAGTTGGATTGCTTATAGCACGAGAGAGTGAAAGTCAGTTTTTGTTTGTTTTGTTTTGCTGTTTTCCCTTCTTTCTTTGCTTGTTCAAAAAGCAAATCTGGTGATGGGCGATCCAGGAGATGTTTATTCCACAATGACAGTTGTTTTCCACGTATTTAGCATATGCAGTGTTCAGTTTCTTGGATTCACAATACCTAATTGCAAAAACTAGATTTTAAAAAATGCAACACCCACGAACACTTGTACTACTGATAAAAAAAACCAAGCAAGTATTTCGCATGTAGAACTAATAAAGAGAGAGAAGAAGGAGAATACAATGACAGCCAAACAGTTGAGATACAGAAGAGGGCTTATATAATGACTGTCATCTCTTGCTTGGGCATGGGAACTATGGAATCATGTTTTATAAACAAACCATGCACGTGTATAAAGATTGAAACGACAAAATTACTTTCTCTCTTCCACAGAAAATCAAAGCCTATGTGCATTAAAGTACAATACTAGAGGTTTTCACCGTTGTGTGACGTTGGTCATTTATTCCGTTGCAGTAATGAATGTGACTGACAGACTGGTCTTTCATAGTAACTCTTCTGATCATGTACAAAACTGTTGCATGGAATACCACGTCACCGAGAGATGACTGCCTCAAAGTCGTATTCAGCGACATGGAGTTCTTACCATGGGACAATCCTGATAACATTGTCAGTGCAGAAGTGGAGACTATTGTCCGTCAAGTGAAAAACATCCTGCTTGTGTTCCTGTTTCTGATTGGTGCCCGGCTAACGTCATCAACATGGCGGTGTTCTACAAACATGGTCTTCAGGACCGTGTCAACCTGTGTCTGTTTGCTTTGTCTCTAGCTGATGAGCTGTATTTGATTGCGTTAGCGCTATTGAATGGTGAGCACTGTACTTACAATTCACCACGAAGGAAATGTTTGGTCCCATATTTACTTTTCGACCAACACAAATTTGTTGTTCTTGCAGTGTCAGCTTTCATTTCCCTGTCATATCTGCCATCATTTCCACAGAGAGATGCCTTTGTGTGTTCAATCCACTCAATTTAAAACTCTCCTACGCACAAAACAATGGCGGTCATAATCATCGTGATAGAGTATTGTGATGACAGGCCTGTATTTCATAGTGCTTTTCGATATCGTGTTGGGTGTGGGTATGACCCTGTATCACAAACAGTGATTACAACGGCATTGAAGGAACGTTCTACAAAGCTCATAAAGAAGTAATTGATCATCTGCACAGTTTACTATTTGGTGCTGGGTTACCTTTGATAGAAATGATTGTGGTGACGACAACAACAATAATGGACGATTGCAAAATTACGTCAGGTAGTGACGTGGAGATCTGGAACATCCTCTTTAATCTCGCCCAAAGAACTGGCTTTGACGAAGACACTGGTGGCAAATTCCATCTTCTTTATTGCTTGTATTTCTCCTGTGGCTGTGATTAATTTCAGCTGGCTGTTTTTACCAGAGATGAATTCTGGTCGACGTCATCACATTTCTTTCTTGTAAGTAACTGGTTGATTCAAGTCTTCATTGTTGTCAACGCCACTTTCACTTCTTTGTCTATTACATTATGGGATCTCGTTATAGAGAAAACGTTCTGGTCGCTATTTCGCAAAAAAAGGCAACACAAACGTGATATTCAGAATCCAATCAATTCCAGAAATTTAATAAAGAAATAAAAGGTGAATTACAGGCAGCATGCTGCTTTATCTCAACCGCAGGCTTTAAAAGGGATTCATTAAGTTAGACTAGCAGCAGCTAACTCAAATGAGCCAGAAAATGACATATACACACATACATTAACTAACGATTGAAAACAGCTGAGAAGATCTAATGTACGGGAACATAGCCACAGAAATAATCATTCAACAAAAACAAAAACAAAAAAACGAGTGGGTTTGGAGGCGGGGGGGGGGGGGTTAGGGGTGGCATGCAGCTGGTGAGAAGTGGGGATGAGACATGTGGCTGTGTGGATGAGGTGGGTGAGAAGTGGGGATGAGACATGTGGCTGTGTGGACGAGGTGGGTGAGAAGTGGGATGAGGCATGTGGCTGTGTGGACGAGGTGGGTGAGAGGTGGGGATGAGACATGTGGCTGTGTGGACGAGGTGGGTGAGAAGTGGGGATGAGACATGTGGCTGTGTGGACGAGGTGGGCGAGAAGTGGGGATGAGACATGTGGCTGTGTGGACGAGGTGGGAAACTCGCATAGCCGAAGGGTGGAGGAGAAGGTTTAATATACAGAGTAGAAAAGGCGACAGGGGAGGTGGGAGGTGGGGAGAGAACAGTAATATGCCGACTCTAGGCCACTTTCGCCCTCAACCAGTTTTCGGGCGAAAGTGACCTAGAATCAGCATATTACTGTTCTCTGACAAGTAAGACTTCAATAACCAAAAAATAACGATTATCTACAAACAAACATACTGTGCAGGGTTATCCGTTTTAATACTAATTTACTAAAGTTTTCAGAGAGTAGCGTAGGGGAAGTAGCCGGGACTGAACACGCCCCATAGAGTAACGTAAGACTTCAATAACCAAAAAAATAACGATTATCTACAGACAGACATACTGTGTAGGATTATCCGTTTTCAATACTAATTTACTAAACTTTTCAGATTTTAATTTTTGCTTAATCCTGTGTTTTGCCTGGTCATTTTCAATAACATCATTTTCGCGCAAACATTCTTCAAATGAGTCTCTGTCTTTGATGTGAAATAAAACTACAGTCTTTAACTGTTCTCTAAAGTCTTTTAAAACCGAGTTATATTTCTGGCATAAAATCCACACACTTATCCCAGCATGTCTTCCGCTGAAAGCTAGTTTCGACAAAGTGTTTCTCTTTTTAAACTATGTCTCTTTTGCCGAACAGTCATCTATAATAAATAGTGTCTGCGTTCCTTCAAACAGTCTATAAAACTGTTCTAAACACTCACTCAGTTTATTGCTAGGATCAACTAAATATATGTCATCATCTGCCCATATAAACCTTCTATCATGATATGCTTTGTTCATTTAAGTGTGGACAGAAAACCACATATGATTAAATTATAACGATAAACTGTTTGTAACAGGTCGAGGATAAATATTGTTTTTCCACAACCAGTCTGCCCACAAATCAATGAGCAATGAGGGGTTTTTTGCCATAAAGTTTAACTGCTCCATAGTTTTATAACAGAGTTTAATCTAATCCAGTTATTATTTTTATCATACTCTCCGTCAAAACTTGTTCAGTATAATAAAACCCTATGAGGCTAAATGTGTAAGATTAATCCAATTTAGTTCTGTAAGATTGTTTCTATTTAAGTCAACATTGATTTTGTGCTGTTGTTATGATCTTAATATCCTCGCCATTGTGAAGAACGACGATGGTAACGTTAAGGCGTTTAACGTCTAATGTTTTGCCAGCTAATATTAATTCCTTTTATAAGGTCATCACTAACGCCCACAACCCCATCCCTCTCCACATCTTTAAAGACAGAAATTTCAAATATCATTGTGAACGTGTCTCCTAATTTTTGTTGGAAAAAACTGTAATTTTGAAAGGGGGTTTTTTTTACAACTGTTTTTTTCTGGGAGGATTACTGTTTTTCCCATACGGGTTATTTAAATTTTTTTTCCCGATATTGTCGTCGGCAAAAGCTTACATTTTAAGGGGGCCAGAGTTGAAGCTTTTTAAAACTTTTTTGACGGCTAAAATATGTAAATGGGTTATGAATTAAAATTTTATGCCCCATTCTAAAATGGTTCTAAGTCCCTTTTGAGGTCGGTTTTTTCGAACTTTTTTTATATTCATCGGCCACATTTTTTGCCTCTGTTTCGCAGTTGTTCTAGTTTAGGAAACTTTTTGCTGTCCAACCTCTTTGCGTTTATAATCACATCTTTGTGTATAAAAACCATACAAAGCGCCTTTCACCTTTTGGTTCAAAGTCCGCAACGTCTGCAAGGTTTTTAATTCTAAAGTTATCACCTCAAGCGCTAAGAACCCTGATTTTCTGGCCCGCGCGACTTTTTTTAGAACAATAATTATTTTATTTCAAAAAACAATGTGTAGGTTTCACATTTCAAAAACTTTCCCGCTTTGTCTGAAATTTTTTTATTAAATGATCCAAACCCCTCCACAAAAAATCTTTTAAACTGAAAATTTAGGGAAGTATTAATTTCTAATGAAATATGCAGTTTTCCCATCTAAAAGTTTTCATCGTCTAACCGTCCAAATAACTAGGTAGAATGAAATGAAAGATCGAGGGTTTTTCCCCCTATAAGTAGTTTTTTTTGGGTTTTGTAATTTAAAATTTAAAATTGTTAGCTGCAAACCTAACATTTTGCTAGTCTTTATCAAAATAGTAACCCCCTTTTTTCAGGCTTGAATTTTCCCCATTGTTTTTGATTTGCATTGTTAGTTTAAGGTAATGTCGAAGTTACTCATTGCTTTTTTAGTGAAAAAAAACCCGTAAAAACTGGGTATTGTTAACTGGCAAAACTTTGGCTCGTTTTGTAACTTTTAGAAATTATTTTTTCCCTTGGATTTATTTTTTAAAAACCAACAATTTTGTAGATATTTATGGGCCGACCGTTTTGGCCCCGCAATTGTTATAAATAGCAGTTCAAAAAACGGGGCGGTCTTGGTTGTTATTGTTAAAAAATTTTTTTAAAACAAAAAAAAAAATGAGTGCATTAAAATATCTGATGCAAATATTCTGTTGGGCCGCACTACAATCTTAAAAAATATAGAACTGATCTTTGAATTGCTGTGCCCCAGACTGTCATTTTTCAAAAAAAGGTTGAGACTCCATTGGGGGAGTATCTTACCCCCTATTAAAAACGACCACATCCAGAAAGCGTGGTTTTTAGTCACCCGATGCAGTTTTATCAAAACCCCAGTTAAACTTTGCTGTGTTTTGCGCATCAACTGGGTGGAGTGTCGTATGCCGATCACTTAAATCCCCATGATCCTTTGGTGAGGTCAGTGTACAGATTTCATTTCTATTACACCTTCAGACGTATTTTGCCTGAACTGCAAGCTCCATTACAAAATAAACAAACCGTTTAATCCACTCAGCAACAGAATAGACATAAAGGCTTTGAAAGGATTTGAAACGAATTAATATTAACTTTTAAGACAGGCTTAGACAAAAGTTGGATCTTAATCATGGCCTAGGCGCCCTTTATTTTCGGGGCACGCACAGAAAGTATAACTATGATGGCATCCTCCTTTCCAAATCTTTCTTTTCAGGCATAACTGTTGAGCCCGGGTCCTTACAGCAAGAGCATAAAACAGCATGACAACATTTATTTTAGACACTTCTAAGGGCCTAACTAAGCAGGATAAACGAATAAAGGGACTCTATTCGTACTTACGTTGGTGTTTGCTAGGTTCGCAAGCACAGGCAAGATCGAGCAAAACCCTGATCTTTTACTGGCTTTGACGCACAAAAACAATACTTAGCAAATTTAGGGGGACGCCATTAATTCTACAGTTGATTTACCTTCAAGTATTAAAAGGGGTACCAACATTTTTTTACAATACGCAAGATCGAAAGTAGACTTTGCTGTGCACTGGTTTATACATGCTGCCTTCTGACCTCAGACTCCAGATGGGTTTACAATAATAAACTATAATAATGAAATTCTTATAGCAGGAAATGAACAGGGGTTTGGGAAAAACGAATAATTCTGAGCCATTTAATATTCAAACAATAAAAGAACGCCCAGAATAAGTCATCTAATTCCCCGAAGCCCAAAACCCCCCAAAGTCATTGAAGACTCAGCAAAGCTCGCGGACTCTGTTCGCGATGACATGAATATGAAAAAGACAGCGCTTGTTCTTGGGATTAACTGGCATAGGATTACTTGGTCTTTATCTTACTAATATTAACCCGACTATGAAGAGACCTAATGCCCATAAGTGCTCGGCCATAAACCCAACTACTTTGCTTGCAGTAGACAAAAGCCAGCTGACAATACTCCCCAATATTCCTGGGTAAAAGCGTTTATAGCTTTACTGGCTAATTTTTTTTAATAAACCCGCAAGATGATCAAGCTTTTTTTTTTACCCATGATTTATCAGGTGGAGGCGATGGTGGCGGAGGCACTGGACTTTGACCTCCACCGCCGCTGTAATAGCCAACACTAGTGTGCTTATTGCAAATCCTAAGGCTGTTATAACGCTTGCCAATGTGACTCCCTGCTCTCTAAACAGTTTTCGGATTCGTTCTGCTAGTGTTGTGTTCTTCATATAAAATTTTTGGATAGTTTCTCTTATTCTGCTCACTTGAGTTCGTAATTGTTCTCGGTTAGTAGCCCAAACTTCTGTCTTGTGATCTCTCTTGTTCAAGATCTTTTAGTCTTTGGGTTATTCTTTTTTTAATATCGGGCCCCTAAGTTGGCGTCATCAGCCTCAACGAGTTTTTCTTTTTCTCTTTTTTAGCTCATCTAGTTCACCTATTTTTGCTAAATTGTTTGTTAATTCGCCCTGAGCTTTTAAAGCATGATCAAGGGTTTGCTATTTCTCGATGGGTAGCGGTGAGTCGTGTATAGTCTTTAAATGCTGTTTCTTCTGAAAAATGGTTTCTGTTTCTATTGCATTTATTATTTCATCTGCCGATTGATTTAATTCTTTAAGTTCCATGTTTTGTATTTGGTTAGCTGTTGGGATTTCCCTGCAGTGTGTTTGAAGTTTAGCAACTGCATCCTTATCTAATTTTGGTTTAGAAATGCCAGGCGATTTTGATCTTTCACACTGAGTCTTTGTATAATTGTACTCTTGGCTAAAACTTTGATGGGTCTGGTTTAGTTGTAACCCGAACAAGTTGCCTTGGTCGTTTTTCACAGAAAAATGGCCATCTTCTAATTCAAAATCTTTTGGGGTCTATAAATTCGGGGGGTTTTTAAGCCAAAAACTTTTGTAAAATGCTCCGACCGTACTTTCTGTTAATTCACGCCGCATTGAGGAAATTGAGCGAGCCGTGTCAAAGGGATCATTTCATCATGTCGTCTCCAGGATCAAAAACATCATAATCTTCTTCATCTTCAATTCCTGCCTGTTTTTAAAAAATTAATTTTTTATTTTGCTTCATAAAAATGTCACAGCACATGGCTCGATTCTTGACCCGCATAGAAGACTGAAAGAACCTTTGGCGTGAAGGGAAATAAGGGACTATTACTGTTCCAAATAATCCATCTACTATTGATGCAGATCAAATTCTTACTGTCAAATTTCCAGACCTAGGAGCAAATGACGTGATTGTGCCAGGCTCTGCGCGTCTTACTTTAAAAATAGCGCTCGCTTCAACAACGACCCAAACAGGAAGTTGTACAGAATCTGGGGCGGGCAATCGTTAAAAAAATTTCTATAAAATTTGGAGGGCAAGAAATATTTTCTTTACACAATGCAGACATTTTTTAACCTCTTCTGATCTATGGCTAACCGGGACTAAAAGGGTGACTTTGCGTTTAAAGGGGAATAGAAATGAAGAAGCACTAAAACATAAAATGGGTTGCCGCAGATACTAAAGACGGCAAAAAGTATGGGGCCCTGTAAATTTTGCGTTTGGAAATCGCTTTTCCTTCCTTAGATTTTGAGTTGTTAAAAGCGCATGCGCCATACTTTCAAGGAGCATTAAAGACAGACTGTCATTAAAACTAACTTTTAACGAATACAACGTGTTATCAGATCAACAGACACCGAAGCAATTTTCCCAGCATTTCTGACATCTCGTTAGAGTTTGACGTTGTTAGCACCCCAATTTAGCAAGGCTGATTGAGCAACAATATCAGTCAAAATTAGAAATTTATATTACGAAAGAGTGATTCATTATACAACTATCCTAGAAGCGGGCAGACGCTATATGGAAATTTTTTAGTTTTAGTGTCGCAGCAAGATCGCTTAAAGGTATTTTATTGTTTGTGTGAAGATGAAGAACCGTTCAAAAGGGGAAAGTGAAAAGTTTTTTAATCCTAAAATAACGAAAGTACAATGTTCGATTGAGGGCAGTCCTACCAAATCTATGCTAGCGGGCTTAAACCTTTCGCATTTTGATGAAATAAGAAAACTGTTTGGAGGTGGGAGGTGTAGAAATCCAACGTTGACCTTGTGGCTAAGATCTACACCTTCACAGCGTAAGACTTGATGATTATTAACAACAAAATACGGTTTATGGATTGACCTAGGTCAACGGAGGATAATCAGTTACATGGAACGGGAGAACTGTGAGAGACGTAATAAACATTCAAATTGATAAAGAAGAAGAAGCCGATAAACCGCTTAATGTACATTTGTTTTTAATATATGATGCGCAGCTGAATATTGAAAAAAACAGATTAAAAGATATACAATACTAAATTATTTTTTATTTTATTAAAAAGCATGTCTGTTCAGGTTTATCCAAATGTCCCTACAGCGCGCCAAAAGAAGGGATAGTAGAAACCCCAACATAAAAACCTTCAGATTAAACCAACATTACACAAATGCAACAAAAACTAGAGCAAGACCTTTCAAAATACAGAAAAACCAAACCGAAGGTATTTCTGTGCCTTTAATGCTGTTACATTTTTAAATACTGGAACATCGACTATAAGCGCTCTATCAGCAGGAACGAGTGTTGGTCTTTTAGCACGGGCATAGGCGCACCCGCAGCTTTACCTCTAGGAGGTTTTTTCTTTAGCTCTCGGCCTGTGTTCTGCTGTAAGTGCGGCTGGAAAAAAATTTAAAAAAACTAAACTCCAAAAGCACACAGCTATGGTTCAAACTAATAACACCTAAACTTAGCTCTTTTAAACTGACAATAAATAAAGCGCTAGTTGACTCAAACATCACGGATGAAAAATTTAATCGTTTACGGGCCGATTTTGATGACTACAAAAGACAAAGTTTGATCTTCAAAGAAAGGCAAGGAAAAGTTTTTTCTAACCCAGCCAGACGCCGAGCAGATAAAAAGGAATGCTTAAAAAAAGTAAACGAGACATTAAACTCTGTTCTAAACAGCTCACAGTAACACATCGAAGGGTGTTTATACTTTAGTTTATGAGTCTAAGCACAAAAAGACCGTTGATATTGATTCTGATTAAGGCCGTTGTATTTTTTTAATTTAAATAAATATGTTGGCTTAGAAAAGAAAGACAGCATGGCTAAGATATATAAAGGGCCCAGATGAACTGTTTGAAGGAATGCTTGAGAGAGAGCGTTTATCAAGAGCACTGAATGATATTGATTTAGAAGTCATTGCCCCAACAAACGTACAGGCAAGTGTTGTTCATGCTATTCTCAAGTTCCAGCAAACTAACAATAGACCCGCCAGTTAAAGTAATGTTAGTGTTTTAATCGACTATGTAACATAAATGAAGAAAATCTAGAAGTCTGGGTCTCGACAAAAACAACGACTATTCTTTCCTCTAATGACTTAACACCCGGGTTTGGGGCAGACGAACTGCTTACACAGTTTGACGCTGCCGCTGAAGAAGCTAAAATGAGAGGCTTGGTTGGTCAGAGGGCAAGTCTTAGAGTTAGATTAAAACAGGCTAAGTAGCACCGATTGTGGCAAGGCTTACATTCCGCTACCTCGGGAGTTGGTTTTTAAAGAGAGCAGTTTTAAAACATAAAATATTCAGCAAAAATGTTTCATTGTGGTGGCGTTCTTGCAAGGCTGCATCATGTCCGCGAAACACCCCAGAAAGAGTGACTAACTATCGGCAATACGCCAAAGATCTTAACTTCAATGGAAATATCCTTTCCTGTTAGTGTAGACCAAATTGATCATTTTGGGAAGAAAAAAAACAACCCAATAATTTTTAATGTATACCAGGGGATGAGGAAAAAATTTGGTCCCAAATTAAAGTGTCCAAGACAGTCCCCCCCAATAGGCGAACCAGCCAAAAGTCATGTGGACTTACTCCTAATGTTTTCGCCAGCCCGGGCTGCCCATTACACTTGATACGCACAATGAGCAGATTTTTAGCGCATACTTCAAAGCATGAACATAAAACAAGAATTCTGTAGAAAATGTTTAACAAGAATTCCAAAAACCGCTCAAGCCGCGCTTGAACATATAAAACCCTTGTAAAAGTTCTGTAGGGCTGTAAGACAAATAACTACGCCCCCGCCAGGATCTAAAGTTAGTTTTAAGAACTGGAAACGGCTGCAAACAAGTCCTACGTTGTTTACGCAGACTTCGAGTCGCTTTTTGTTCCTTATGAAAGGGCCAGCACCACAAAAAAATTCGAAAAAAAGTCTTAATGAGTAATCATCAGATTTGTTCATTTGCCTTCATATTGTTAGGTGGATGGCGTTTATTTAGAGCCAGAATTATATAGAGGGCCAGATGCTGCAGAAACATTCTTAAAACGCATGCAGCAAGTGCGTAACGCCTGTTCTAATAATCTAAAAATTATCTGAAATCATAATGGCGCCTGAAGACCAACAACAGTATGACTCAGCCACGCATTGTTGGATTTTTCGGTTTAGAGCTAACGCCCAAGAGTGTAAACCCCACAGTAAGAGGGCCATGATCACATTAGTGGGAAGTTTAGAGGTGCAGCGCACAGTAAATGAAACTTCAACTAAAGTTTGATCCAAAGACATGGAAGCTGCTGTATTCTTTCACAACTTGCGAGGTTATGACTCTCACCTTATAAAGCAAGCAGTAACCCGCGCCCTTTAGGGTAGCCCTGCATTGCACAGTCATCAAAAAGTACATGGGGTTTCCCCTTTAAATAACATGTCTTTCTACGACTCTATGCAACACATGATGGGCTCATTAGAGGCACTGGCTATGTCCTTAAAGGTCCTGCCCAATAACGGAAGAATATTTTGACTCAACTCTTGTTAGAAAAGGGCGTTTACCCTTATGAGTACATGAACAGTTGGGAAAGGTTTGACGAAGACACACTTCCTCTAAAGGGCGTTCTTTTCTAGTCTCAGAGGAAAGGACATCAGCGACTCCCATTACCAGCATGCTCAAGATGCTTGGGAAAAGTTAGATTGTAAAACGATGGGAGACTATCATGACTCCTATTTTTAAAGGGAATGTATGTTGTGGCGGACGTCTTTGAAAATTAAGAAAGACCTGCATTAAAAAAATTACAGTTTGGATCCGCGCATTATATTTCTGCACCCGGGATGAGCTGGGACGCTTTCTTAAAATTTACTGGGGTACAGATTGATTTATTGTCAGATTTACCAATGATTCAGATGATTGAAAACGGATTGCGTGGGGGGAATTAGTATGGCGTCGCATCATTACTGTAAAGCAAACAAAATACTTGGACGACTATGATCCGAGTAAAAGGTCTAACTATCTTATGTATTTAGATGCAAACAATCTGTATGGTTGGGCTATGGCGCAATCACTTCCATTACGCAACTTTAAAATGTACACAGGCGGTGATCCGAACAATATTCAAAGGCATTAAAGTGTTTGGGCAGTTTAACGCCTGATCAACAGCGTGGTTTCATTCTAGAAGTTGACTTAGAATTTTCCTTATGAACTCCATGACCTGCATAATGACTTCCCATTAGCTGCAGAAAGCCTAAAGATGAACCCAAGAGAGCCGCCTTAAACTTGTGCCTAATCTTCGGGGGAAAAAAATTATGTCTGCCCATTACAGACTTCTACCCAATTTATTTAAGACCCCGGTTTGAAGTAACAGCTGTTCATCGCATAATTTCTTTTTTATCAAAAACAGTTCATGAAACCATACATCATGAAGAACACTGATTTCAGAAAATAAACCAGATGCTTCAGAAAAAGACCTTTTTTAAGTTGATGAACAACAGCTGTTTTGGAAAGACTATGGAGAATCCGCACAAGCGCAAAGACGTCAGATTTGGGCACCCAAAAAGACGAAGCAATTTAAACTAACTTCAAAACCAAATTATCAGGACTTCCCGAAGATTTCTGATCAGCTTTTCGGCATAATGATGAAAAAAAAGAAAGTCAAATTAGACAAACCTGTATTTTTTGGGTTTACCGTTTTAGAATTATCAAAGCTTTTGTGTTAGAATTTTCTTTATGACTACTTTAAAACCCCTTTTATCCAGAGTCCAGAGTACTTTACACAATACAGACAGTTTTGTTTAGATATTCCTACTGAAGACATCTATAAAGACATGGAATTAGAAGTAGATAAAGGGCATGTGGGATGGTCGACACATCTGATTACCTAAAGATTCGCCTTTGCATTTAATTACTAACAAGAAGGTTTTAGGAAAAATGAAGGATGAATTATCTGGAAGGTGATTAAGGGTATGTTGGTTTAAGGTCGAAAAAGTACGTATTCGAGCCAGGAGAAAATCATTAAGAAGCAAAGGGATATCTCGCGCGTTGTGCAGTCAAACATATCACATGGCAACTACAAAGAAGCGTTGTTTTTACAATAAGGCTTTTCATCATGACAACGTAAAACTGCGATCTAATCTACATGAGATCAAAAACAACAGTTGTAACAAAGAAGTCGTTAAGATAGAACAAACACAAAACGTGTGTTTGTTAATCCAGAGTTTTCATATGCAATTTGGGGACTGGAGAACCGGAAATTAATTAAAGCGGAACTGTGCTGGTGGGATTATCTGCAGTTCTTCCTTCACAAAAGTCTTTGGGGGCTGGCTGTTTTGTTGTGTCAGTTTCTCGTAATAAAACACGGGCGGATTCATTTTTACAATTCTTTTTTTTTCGTAGGGTCAACCACTCCAAAGGATTGTTGCCCTGATGCGAGTGTCCCCTTCTGCTTCCCCCGGTAAAAAAGGTGCCTTACTTTCAAACCAATGGTAATAGTTTGCTGGTTGTACTGGAGTCTCCTTCAGCAACATTTATTGTTTTTCTTTTGATTGCTTGTATTGGTTTTAGCCCTTTAAATTCTTCATTATTCATTGCGCGCCAAACTGAGGGCAATCTTCTAACCATTCTGTGTTGCGAGAATTGCAATCAGCTCTCTGTGATACTGGTAGGAGAAAAGTCTTTCGGCTAACTGTTGTTAAAGTTTTCAACTAAAGCCCGTGATCTGTGAACTCCGGAATGCCTTTTTTGGCGGTAACTCTATGGTTTCACAATAATTGATTCACTTGGCCCTTTAATTCTTTCCCTCATCGACTTGATCATGCGAGGATAAGTTAGTGGCCCTCGTTGGTATATCAGTTGTATAGCGACAGCAACAGCAGAAACACTCTTTTGTGTTAATGGCTCCGCCCTCTTTGTATCTTGAAGCCATGTCAATGACTGTGAGTGCGTACTTAAATCTTTTCGTTAATCGTATCAGAGGGTAAATATAGAAGGTCCATTTGATGGGTGTCGTTTGGAGTTGTGTTCACAAAGTGTGGCCTCTGTATTCGCCTAGGTGAGGTAATAAATTTGCCAAATCGCTTGTTTAGATAACCATTCCTTTGTGTTTGTTCACTGACTCCTGCCGCTTGGCTTAGCTTTTGTATTGCTGTGATACCCTTCCAATATCCTTTGGGCGAATAATTGATTTTGTCATTTTTTATTCCCAATATTATGTGCAACAAAATACACGACGGTCATACCAAAGGCAATAAACGCGATTTCTTGCATCTTTTGTTTTCTGATGGGTGATAAAAGTCAAATGAATTTTGGGGGGGGGGGCAATGTCTGGATTGGTTTGCCTGTTATAGATAAAATTGTTTTATTGCCTGATCAACATCTTTAATATGTAAGCTGCATGCCCTGTTTTTTTCAGTGTGTCATTAATAAAATCTAACTGCTCAAGTCTCTGCTTTTCATAGGCGTCTTTTGCAGCTGCTAGTTGCTCCATAGCTTTGTTATGTCTTTTTTTTCTCGCCGTCATCCCCCAGTTTTACTAAATGCGAAATTACTTCCGCTAAAAGCAAGCGCATTCACCACAGCGCCACCCATCATCATTACGAGTGAGGCCATTTTTTATAAATGTATTTTTTATTTACATATTTATACTGTCTGGAATTTTCCTTGCTTGACTAGAAAATCTTTCGTGGCAAACGAAGCTGCCCAAAGAAGCAATTGCTTTGCGAATCCTCAAAGTTAGTTTGCCAAGATCTGTGGTTTAATTCTTAACAAGCTTTTACCCAAACATTGAGTATCCTACACTTAGGCCCCCAACAACAGCAGAATGGTATACAAGGTTTGCAATAGTTTTTTTTGGTGCTCATTTTAAAAAATAAAAAAATTATAATTAATATAAAAAACATGAACAGCGATGATCTACTACGCTACAGGGCAGCCCAAACCTTCCTGAACTTAGAATGACCCAAGTTGATGATCAAACTATTATGCCCCAAAAAGGGAGGCTGTATCTTTGGCAGCATGTGGGAAACAAAAACAGTTCCTCGGAACTGAATTCAGCATAGAACAGATTCAAAAAGATGTCTACACAAGACATTATAAAGTATCAAAAACAGGTTGAAGCGCAGCTGGGGGGCTAGAATGGTGAAAAGTGTGGGACAAACGGTTTTAGTTTGTACACTAAACTAGTCAGTAAATTTGCCCCCATTGATTCTAAACAAAATCTTAGTATGATTTAACGCAAGATCCAGTTTTAACAAAAGTCATTAGAGTTCTAGGATGTGATCTATACTACAGATTGGAACATTGTTATCGCCATTAATCATGGGATTAATAACTTTTAATCATATAGATTTTGTTTCCCTTCAAAATGAACGAGCTGGAAAATCATCAGAAATCAGGAAACTATTGAATCAGGTGGAGAAAGTAACCAAGCCAGAAAATCAGCAGAAAAACACTGAATCAGGTGGAGACCAGTGAAAAGCATCCTCATCCTGGACGTGTTAAAGCAGGAAAAAAATTAGCAGAGTGGAACAGACAAAAAAAATAATGTTACAGAATATAACTCATCATGAAAACATAACACCGCCAGCGCCAGAACAAGTTGATTCAATGCCCGCTATAAAAACTCCATGTGATTCAAGGCCTACAGCGCCAAAGTCTTCATGGTATATTGAACTTAAAACTGTTGCCATTTTTGGCGCCCTTGCTGCTGCTGGGGCTGTTATTACGGTTATAAAATATATAACCAATGGCAACAAAAACAAAAGAAGTTAAAACAACCTGAACCACTAAATACAGAAAAAGACAACTGCACGCCAAAACCGCCAACAACAAAAGATCATTTTGATCCATTTATAATGCAATAATATTTTAAAATTTTTTTAATAGAAATAGATCATGGCGTATTATAAATGATAAAGTCAATAAATAAAGACATGGAGTCTATAAAAGACATTTCCATAGACCAGAATTGTAATCATGCGGTTTGCTTAGGATGTAAGACCTTCATTAAGATCTATGCAGAGAACGCTGAGCAAGACATCCTCAACGATACGCGTTTTTTGAGGCGTGTGTGTACTATATTAGACATCTGCTATTTAAGATAAAAACATAGATTGTATTTTTTTGATAATTATAAGATAACTTGAATAAGAACTTGGTTGTACTTAAAGGATGACTTAGTTATGATCTTGAGGTGACTTAATCAAGAACTTAGAAGTTACTTAATCAAAAACTTATTAGGAACTTGAAGTAACTTAATTAAAAACTTAATTAAGAACTTGGGGTGACTTAATTAAAAACTTAATTAAGAACTTGGGGCGACTTGGGGGTAGGAGTGTGTGTGGTGTACACAGGGGGGGTGGGGTGGGAGGACGTGCGTGCGTGGGTGGGGGTGGGGGGACGTTGCGTGCGTGGGGTGGGGGTGGG
Source organism: Conus ventricosus (assembly GCA_018398815.1). Classification (NCBI taxonomy): domain Eukaryota; kingdom Metazoa; phylum Mollusca; class Gastropoda; order Neogastropoda; family Conidae; genus Conus; species Conus ventricosus. The sequence continues at coordinate 12,750 of JAFLJL010019014.1, read as the reverse complement.
GGGACGTGCGTGCGTGGGTAGGACAAAACACACACACACACAAACAAACAACAAACAAACAACAACAAACACACAATAGACAGGACAGTGCTTGTAGGAAAAGTGAAGTGCAGGGCGTTGAAGCAGGTTTTCAGTAGAAATGTTTGCCAGGCGGTTACGCGTAACCGTTACTATTTTTAGAACCACGTCATACTATCGTCAGTAGTCCAAACCCCACCATGCAGGCCTTCTCGCTGTTAGGTTGTCCCTG
>JAFLJL010019014.1:0-7500 GCA_018398815.1 Conus ventricosus | reverse complement strand
TTCTTGCATGGTTTATATATATGATTGTTGAGATCCAGTGTTATGTCTAAGTAGTTCACTACCTTTTTATTTGCTTCAATGGTAATCTTCAAGTTGTGGTTTTGGAAGATTTTGCATAGTTCTTTCTTCTTATTTTCGATGGTTCTTGGATTGTTGGTTAGTGCAGCAAGGCCATCGTCTCTGTATAATCCGACTTGTTTTCCGAGTTTTTTCTTGATGTTGGACAGCATGAATAATCCGACCAGTTCACATGTTTCTGCACCATCATATGATCCCATGGTTACGTCAAATGTTGAATTTCTGTTCGTTTTCTTGATCCAGGTTTCATTTTTGCTGTGTAGTAATGTTTTCTTGGTGTGGAGAATGATTTCCATTTCTGACCCTGTTATGTCTGTGTCGTTACTGGCAAACGTCAGGGCTTTGGTGAGTAGTTCCTCATCTATAGATGGGTAAAAGTCTACTATGTCAAATGTGATGAATACTGTATTACTTTGTTTATTGAGTTTTTTGAACCATTGGATAACTTCGTATGTGTTCTTCCAGAGGTTGTATTCAGAGTTTGATTTTACGTTCTTTATTATTTTTTCCAGAATTTTCTTGCTTATTTTGCCTAATTCAGATTTGGATGGGTTTATTAGTCTACATGTTGCATTGTTATGAAAATTGGGCTTGTGGTCTTTGAGTGTTATGAAAGCTTCTTTTGTTGCTGTCGCTTCTATCCTGTCACTTAGGTCTATGCGCTGTGCAAGTTCTTTTTCTTTAGTGCGGATACTGTCATGTATATTTTTGTCGGCTTTTTTGTAGTTTTTCTGGATGTTTTTGTCAAGGCGTTGGGAGTATTCCTTTGGTTCCATTTTGTAGTAATTGCTAGTTTTATCAGCCTTCACAAAGATTTTTTTGTCATTTTGTACTTGTTTTATTTGTGTGTTTTTTAGTGTTGTTTGGAAATAGTTGTTAGATTTTTTAAAATTCAATATTGGTTATCATTCTTTTCATTTTCTCTTCAAAGGGTTTCATTTCGTCTATGGCTGGTGGTGATCACCATGATTTGAAATCGTAGGTGTTTTTGTCCTCTTTTTTGCATTTGGGTTCAGAAAAAAGAATGCTTTCCATCTCATATTATGTACAAACTTTTCTGTTTGTTCTATTACTTTTTTATATATGATTGCGGATTAGAAAACAGTATATTTTTTGTTGACTGCCTAAAATTAGTTTCCTCCATTTTAAAATCCTTCAGGCCACAGTGCTCAACGTGCAATTGCACCAAAAATGAGCAGTGCCCACTAAACAATAAATGCCTTCACAACAACATTGTATACCAGGCTACTGTGACATCATAAAATGAAAAGAAACATACATAGGGATCACTGAAAACCACTTCAAAACCAGATATGCAAACCACAAACAGTCATTCAACAAAGAAAAATACAAAAACCAAACTGAATTGAGCAAATACATTTGGAAACTTAAAAACGCAAAACTAAACTATAACATATCCTGGAAAATCATAAAAGGGGCATCACCATACAGCAATATTTCAAAAAGATGCAACTTATGCCTAACTGAAAAATGGCTAATACTATGTAAACCACACTTAGCAACACTTAATTCTAAAACAGAAACAGTAAATAACTGCAGGCATAAATGGAAATCGTTGTTAGTGAACACACCCCGTACAACAACCTGAACCCCCCCCCCCCCCCCCCCCAAAAAAAACACGTGCAATCAACACGCACGCAAAAACAGCTACAACCGGGCCTCACACGCTATATAACATCGGCGGTGGGTAACCCAAACTTCATCCTGACGATAGCGGCTTGCTTGAAGCAAATTTGTAGATAATTTTAGCACTCCTTTTAATACTTGTTTTTACTATATATATATATATATATATATATTATATATATATATATATATATAAATATATATATATATATATATATAATATATATATATATATATATATATATATATATTAATATATATAAATATATATATATATATATATATATATATATATATATATATATTTTAAATATACTGATCTATATATATATATATATATATATATATATAGATCAGTATATTTAAAATGCCTAAAACAATTCTATAAGTGCTCAACCCCTTGGGGAGCAACATTAGTTAAAACAAGTGATATATATGCATGTGTACACACACACACACACACACACACACACACACACACACACACACACACACACACACACTCACTGACTGACTGACTGACTGACTGACTGAAACCATTTACTGTCAGATTTACATAGTGTTGTACTGACATTAAAAAAAAAACTTAATAAATCAATGAGAAAACGAAAATAATCCCAATAAACATCTGAATGGCAGAAAAATCATAAAGGAAAATTAACAGGGAAACATTTAACATTTATAAGTAAAATGATAAAATCAGAAATTGTAACAACACACACACACACACACACACACACACACACACACACACACACACACACACACACACACACACACACACACACACACACCACACACACACACACACACACACACCACACACACACACACACACACCTGCACAGGCCGCTGATCAAGGACCTCCAGGCATCTCTGTAAGGGCTCTCTTTCCAGCTGGTTTCAATTCATCCCCATGTTCCCGATGTCATCTTCCAAGTCCTGGCACCAGGTGTTCCTCAGCCGACGTCTGTTTCGCTTTCCTTCAGGGTTCCGTGTTAGAGGTTGTCTGGTGATGTTGCTTGAAGGCTTCTACAGTGTATGTCCAATCCAGCCCCAACGTTGTGTTTTGATTTCCTGTTCTGCGAGCAGCTGATTTGTTCTCTCCCAGAGCTCGTTGTTGTTGATTGTGTCTGGCCATCAGGTGCGTAGAATCTTGTTCAGGCAGCTGTTGATGAACACCTGCACTTTCTTGGTGGTGGCGACTGCAGTTGTCCAGGTCTCCACATCGTACTGTAGAAGTACCTTGATGTTGGCGTCGAGGAGCCTGACTTTGGTGTTGATTGACAGTTCCTTGGAGCTCCAGATGTTCCGTGGCTGGGAAGAACGCTGCCCAGGCCTTTCCGATCCTTGTTCTGACGTTGGCGTCTGTGCCCCCGTGCTTGTCGATGATATTTTATTCAATTCAATTCAATCAACTTTATTGTCCATCGGAAATTTTTCTTCTGCTCCACATCATTTCACAAGTATATAAGACATTACAAAAAGACATTAAGAATCGTTACATAAAAGCCTCTGTTATTATAGATATTTTTATATACATCAACACTCACCCCCACCCACCCCCACCCCACACACACATGCACACACATGCACACACATGCCACACACACACACACACACACACACACACACACACACACACACACACACACACACACACACACACACACACACACACACACACACACACACACGCGCGCGCGCGCGCTCGCGCATGCATACACACATGAAATAAGCATTAAATCCATAAGACAGAACATTACATAGATTATAAAAACAATACATAAAAACACAAACTCACCTTCACCAATGCCCAAACACTAACACACACACATGCGTACACACACACACACACACCACACACACACACACACACACACACACACACACACACACACACACACACACACACACACACACACACACACACATACACACACACACACACACACACACACACACACACACACACACACACACACACACACACACACACACACACACACACACATTAACACACACACACACACACACACACACATACACATTCACACACACACACACACACACACACACACACACACACACACACACACACACACACACACACACACACACACACACACACACACACAGGGATCAGTGGTAATATTCACAGATTTCCTGATCACAGAAACAGTAGACTTCTCTGAGAGCAGTTGCTTTTTCCCTATAACCTTACTTGCCTGATTGACAATTCTGGCGAGCTTTGCTCGATCTTTCTCTGAAAGATTTTCAAACCAGACAGTAATGTTGAATGACATTAGACTTTGTATTAAGCTTACATATGCCTTTTCTAGTATATCCTGACTGACATTAAAACTACGTCATTTTCTCAACAGAAACGACCTTTGATTTGATTTTTTTTAAGATACTGTCAGTATGTTCACTAAAAGACAGCTCATGGTCAATGTGTATACCAAGATATTTGAAACAGCACATTAGCACTTCACTGTCCTTGAGAATCTTACGAATCTTGCTCTGGCCTTTATGGATGTTGAGGCTGACTTGTGCTGAAGTGGCTGCTAAATTGCTTGTCTTCTCTTGCCTCTGCTGTTGGGTATGCGAGAGTAGTACCAGGTCATCGACGAAGTCTAGATAGTCGAGCTGCGCCCAGAGCGTCCACTGGATTCCATGTCTTCTCTGAGCTGTTCAGGTCCTTATGATCCAGTCGATTGCCAGTAGAAAAAGAAATGGTGAAAGTAGGCAACCTTGTCTGACGCCAGTCCTCACTTTCAATGCCTTTGTGAGCTGCCCTCCATGGATGATTCTGCAGGTCAGACTCTTGTACGAGTTTCTGATGATAGTGTTGATCTTGGCCGGCACACCATAATGTCGCGGAAGCTTCCCCGGGGTATCTCCATCTACGCTGTCAAAGGCTTTCTTGTAGTCTATAAAGTTGACATACAGGGATGCGTTCCACTCATTCGATTGCTCAACAATGATGCAAAGCATTGCGATCTGGTCTGTGCAGGATCGATCCTTGTGAAAGCCAGCCTGCTGTTCGCGAAGTTGAGCATCATTGTCATTGATACAGATTATGCATACATTAACAACAACCTTTAAATACCACAGGACAACCTAGAGTTAGCTGGAAAATCCAGTTATCCAATGACAAAACATTAACTGAACATAATTAAAATGTAATTTGACTTTCAACGACAACAAATTCCAACTGAGCCAGCGAAGACAAATCCTATCTTTTGCGTCATTTGAACATGCTTCCTGATTGAGATGTACAGTGATGAACTTTGATCTTCCTTGATTCACGAGGTGATTGAATGATAAACTCTTCTTTTGATGCTCGTCACCTAGACGACAGCACAGGACTTGGCATCGTGCTCATGGTCAATCGTGGGCAGTGTCTGCACAGTCAGCAAACTCTGCTTCACAACCATCAGACCACATACAACATCTCCAGGTTTTGTAGAAAACACCAAACACCTGCCTACCCTGTCACCAACAGTATCTTGACAGTGGGGTAGTTCATATAACTATGTTTCATCGTTAACTGTTGCTATGAGCTGCCTCTGCAATCGTGTTCTCTGTAACGTGATAGAGAATGCCTCTTCGCATTCTATATCCTTTTAGAACTGCACATCTTCTTCTTCTTCTTTCTTTGAGTGTCCACCTTCATCGAGTTGAAGATCCTGACACTTGCGTGTGTATGACCGTTTGTTATCCCGCCATTAAGGCAGCCATACTCCAACTTCGGGGAAGGTGCATGCTATGTGTAGCGTGTCATCCATACCAACGGCCAAACTGGCCTTTCTTCCGAAAGTTGGTGATGGGATTTTAAAGTGTGTGCAAGATGTTGTGCATGCGTTCACACACGGAACCTTTGATTTATAGTCTCATTCGAAGGACTGTATCACTGCACATCACTAAGACATAGCTCACATTTTGTTATTTTCTGTTTTTCACCCCAAAAGGGAAAGATTTTGCAAAGGAAGCAAAGCTTCAAGTCATGTATCCATCCCAGTACCGGAAACAGTCCTCGCCAAAAAAACATCGTTTAGATTTAGTTCCAGCACAAAATATTTTGGCACTTGGACTTCGTACTAGTAGAATTCCAGATTCTACAGAAATACGATTTGTTCAAAAGATGCTGTGTGCAAATTTCAAGACGGCTGGCATTTAATAACTTATACACATTCTCCCCAGGGCAAGGCAGGTCATTTTGTTTCAGGGCACTCTGGTTTAGTTGTTCTAGAATGAGAACGTGTCCTGTGTCAGTATTCAACACCAACCACTTCATCAACCTTGAATATATGTTGCCGTTTGTTTTACATCTCTTCTGTTGTTGCTGGTGTGTGCAGGTGTCAACTCAAGATATACCACTGTCTCTAGCTTTCCTTTGGAGTTAGTTTCCTTGTTTGTTCCTTGGATTACTTCTCTGCGTGTATTTTAGGTGAATAGTACCGCAAGCAGCGATACGTGCATGTGCCTACCTCGTTTAGTGGCTGTTTCCGTCTTCGTGCTTTACTGTTGTATTTGGGGCTGAAAACGTAATTACAGGTAGCATTCTCTAGTTCAGAAGATTGAATTCTGCCATTAGCAAGAGAGAGTTTGTCTATCCTCTGTAAACAGGCAACACATGAGCGTGGTGATGAAACTATTCAGGTATATTCCGAGACCCTTGCTGTGAGCTGACTCATTTGAAATAGAAAGGCAGAGCACACCTGTACGCAACCAGCTATGGGCAGTTTAAGGCGGTTTTTTCTTTTGCTGGTGGACTTTGCAGTCATGATATAGGGGCTGTTACACCTATGGAACGCTCCCACGGATGTTCTGTCGTCTCACATCCGGTGGTCATTATACAAAGACATTTGTCGGGAGAAATTATGTCCCTTGACGTCTTAATGGAATGCCCTGTGCATGCCTGCACCCTATGGGAACACAGTGCAAGCTTCCAACGGTGGTGCAGGATTACCCCGAGTTGTATTGTTTCGGCAGTTGAATACAATGCTTCTCTGGTCCTACCCGCACCTTCAGGCGTTTCTTTTTCTCAATATCACTATGAATGGGAAGGACTTCAATTTATGAAAACAAAATATCAGGAAGAACGTGGAAACAACAGAAATAAACTGATATGAAATTAATTACATTAAAACCAAAATATAAAAGAAAAGGTCAACAAAATCAAAGAAAACATTTAAATACTGTGAATCCATAATATTCTTAGAATTTCAAGAAAAGCCACAAAACTGTAGGACTGGTCTTTGTAAGGTAGTAGTATGGCACCATCTTACTGGCCCAGTATCATTCCATCAGCACACAGTGTTGACGTAGTTGTTGGTCTTGCCTGCCGAGCACTTAGTGATTACCATTTATGTTGCCAACGAGCCAACATCAAGAGCATGCTGTGCAGATTAAAGGTGGACAAGAACAGTGCAGTCGCTTGTTTTTCCTTCTTGCTCTCTTCATCATCTCACCCTGCACAGGTCTACAACATCATCGTTGGAGGGTTCAGCCTTGTCAGATGACAGAAAACCATGTGCCAAACTTGACCTTGCCCGGAGAAAGCAACGTAGCATCGCCTTCTCCCCATTCCTCTAGACAGTGAGCGGTTCTTGGTGTCCTAGTCTTTCATGTGAAATGATAAAAAAAAACCACGCTATGTTTTTCCTCCACTTCTCTCCACTGGACCTTTGATGTGGTCTGAGTGGCAGGTTTGCGGTGTTGTTTGTTTTTTGTTGTTGTTGTTTTTTGTTTAATAAGACGACCACCAAT
>JAFLJL010019013.1:0-26291 GCA_018398815.1 Conus ventricosus | reverse complement strand
AAAACCGAGTTAAACAGAGACTAAGAGGGACTCTCACCGATTTACAGAGACTAAGGGGGATTTTCCATGATTCAAAGGGAACTAAGGGGGACTCTCACTGAGTCTACGAGACAAAGGGACTTCCCCCGAGTTTACAGAGCTAAGGGGGACCCCCACCGATTCTTCAGAGACTAAGAGGGACTCCTACCGAGTTCTACAGAGACTAAGAGGGCTCTCACAGAGTTCTACAGAGACTAAGAGGGACTCTCACCGAGTTCGACAGAGACTAGAGGGGCTCTCACCGAGTTCTACAGAGACTAAGAGGGACTCTCACCAAGCTCTACAGAGACTAAGAGGGACTCTCACTGAGTTCTACAGAAAATAAAGGGACTCTCACTGAGTTCTACAGAGACTAAGAGGGACTCTCACTGAGTTCTACACAGACTAAGAGGGACTCTCACTGAGTTCTACACAGACTAAGCTTTCTTGTCTCTTTCTTTTACAACTTCACTGGTCTCTGCAAGTCTTACGAGTGTTCTTGGTTTGACAATCAAGTCTTAAACAAAAATCAAGCAAGATAATGAAAGGGGCTCTGACTAGGCTCGATAAGGAATACCTCTATTTTTGTCTTTGGAACATCGCTTGATTGATGTTAGCCAATCACCAAAAAAAACCCACTGAACATTGGAATACCTCTATTTTTTTTTTTTTTTTTTTTTTTTTTGCTGTCCCAACCTCTGCGCCACCTCAGAGGCAGTGCCCCCCACGCCGCTCATTCCGACACCCCCGTCCACAGCCACAGCCCGAACGGCCCCGCCGCAACCCGGCACCGGCAATCCACAAGGGCAGTCAATGTCAAGTCAAGAGGCAACCCACCGGGAGGAGACACTGCACTGCTGCCGAGTCACTTCGGTGGTGTTCAGTGGCGCCTGTTCTGATCTAACATACGCAGGACACCACCTACTAAGCCCCTACTGACGACAATAATTGCTTAGTCGCGGAGCCGGCGTGAGTGAGCTCTCCCTCCGGAGGGCGCCACCACGTCCGTCCAACGACAGCCCCCATGGCCCTCGCCGATACCGGCGACCCCGACTGAACCAAACCAAGGCCACAGACGTGGAGAGGACATCGAAATTGAGGTCACCATGAGAGCAGGGCATGAAGGGCCACAGAATTTGAGACTTTTTTTTTAATGCTGATTGATGAGAATGAGGATGATTAAGATGATGCTACGGATTTCCATTTCAGTCTGAGACTACTTGACAGGGCTGTACTCTACGCTTCCTTTCATAATATATCCCGGCGTCAACCAGGCCCGAGATACAGGCACCTGCAGTGTTGGTCAGGAAATTTGAGCAACACTCTCAGAAACGCATCCATTAAGTGATGAAACTCGACTGTGTGGTCCCAGTCTTCCCAACTGAGTCCGCAGCAACTCAACTCTGGGTAGGAGCCGGTCGGGGGAGAAAAACCCCCATGACTTCTGATGGATTCGAACCCACGACCTCCCAGCCGGGAGTCCGCGACGCTAACCACTTCGCCACGGCGGCTGGTAATACCTCTATTTTGTCTTTGGAACATCACTTGACTGATGTTAGCGAATCGCAAAAAAAAACACTGGACATAGGAATACCTCTATTTTTGTCTTTGGAACATCACTTGACTGATGTCAGCGAATCGCAAAAAAAAACAGTGGACATAGGAATACCTCTATTTTTGTCTTTGGAACATCACTTGACTGATGTTAGCCAATCACAAAAAAAAACAGAGGACATAGGAATACCTCTATTTTTGTCTTTGGAACATCACTTGACTAATGTTAGCCAAAATCACAAAAAAAAAAACACTGGACATAGGAATACCTCTATTTTTTTCTTTGGAACATCACTTGACTGATGTTAGCAAATCACAAAAAAAAAAAACACTGGACATAGGAATACCTCTATTTTTGTCTTTGGAACATCACTTGACTGATGTTAGCAAATAGCAAAAAAAAAAACCAGTGGACATAGGAATACCTCTATTTTTGTCTTTGGAACATCACTTCACTGAAGTTAGCGAATCGCAAAAAAAAACACTGGACATAGGAATACCTCTATTTTTGTCTTTGGAACATCACTTCAATGATGTTAGCGAATCGCAACAAAAAAATCCAGTGGACAAGGGAATCACAAGACAAAACATGACGCGTTCGACCTCTTAGGTCTTCTTCAGGCAAGATACAATTAGGACAACTAAAATGAACTAGCAATCACGTATCTTCTATCACTTCAGTGCAAGATAGGCGTTGCATGTAGGCAACTAGGCATTGTAAGTTTTAAAAAAAAAAAAAAAGGTGAAAGCGCGACAGAGAAACACCTGACAGGTCTTCCGTATAGCAGTGTTTTGCGATAGAATGAAAACACATAAAGCGCCATGCTGTGTCCAGTTAAATCAAAACAGTCCTCTGTGAACACAGTAATGCTGCACACGAGTTTGACACGGTTACTACATCTCTCTCAAACACATAAAGCGCCATGCTGTGTCCAGTTAAATCAAAACAGTCTCTGTGAACACAGTAATGCTGCACACGAGTTTGACACGGTTACTACATCTCTCTCAAACACATACAGCGCCATGCTGCGTCCAGTTTAAAGGTCTACTTAGAGGTTTTCGATAATTGGTCAGCTTATGCAGAAATATGAAATGTTTGATAAATTGGTAAAACAAACATCCGATTCTCTCCCGATCACACGAAATCGATCTGCGAAAGTGACATTTTCACCTTAATCAGGAAAACGGGAGGTAATCAACTAAATCTTGGCATGGCTTAACTACTCTTGGATGTGACGTCACATGATGACTGGCCGTCAGCCGCGACCTACACAACAAGCCAACGGCGACAGAAAGCGATTCTGATGGTTCTTGCACATCCCGATCGGTATTTAATTTACATGTAAAGCAGTGACTATGATGTGCGACAGCCAATGTAACTCTGGGGATGTTTCTTGCAAGGCCTTTACCTTATCAGTTTGAACGCTAATTCTTTTTACCACATCAGTTCCAGCTGGACCACGGAACGAGCTATTCAGTTCCAGCTGGACCCCGAACACATCATTCCGAAGGCGTACGGACTTTACCGAAGTCTCGAGGGAGGCTACCGACTGACTTCTTGATGCGATCACACGTGGACGGCGAGCGAGATTCTCCTTCCTCAAACCTTAACGTGTCATTCAATTTAACAAGTGTGATCTGTCCATAGATAAGAACAGAATAAACGTGCGACTATCGTACTCATCTGTACGAGCTTACCACTCCGCCTTCAAAGTATACGCGCACAATGCAGACGAAGTTTTTGATCCACTCGAACGGGCTCGGCAATTGTCGGAACAGCTCGTTTCCGTGGTCCAGCTGGAACTGACATGGTAAAAATAACTTAGTGGCCCGGCATGGTTGCACCAACCGAATCCACTTATTTCGAGTATCTGGATCAGATGGAAATGTGTGCAAAGAATATCCGTCTCCTGCTGAGCTGCTGCACACGCCTACAGCACAATATCTGCCACCCCCCTCGTGACTTTTTAGGCTGTGGGGATCGCAACTCGTGTTGATTTCACTTGGCGTTGCTTGTTGTGTAGGTCTCGCGGCTGACGGCCAGTCCATCAAGTGACGTCACGGTTTTCGGTCTACCGCGCGGGGTTTGAACAGGTGTGCAAAACTCGTTTTTTATCCATTAAATTCTTCCGGCGACTTTTTTTTAAAAATGAATACCATACTGTGTTATATGACATGTAACCTGTTTTTAAACAAATTATACGAAAATCTCTAAAGTAGACCTTTAAATCAAAAGTCTCTGTGAACACATTAATGCTGCACACGAGTTTGACACGGTTACTACATCTCTCTCATGTTCTCCCTTTGGGAGATCCTTTCTTTCCTGGCAATAATCCTCCGAGTCGATTACTACCAGGCGCTGATTGTGAAGGCTGCTTCCCAGCAATCAAGGCAAAAAAGCCTTGCTGAAGGAATGGAGTCTTTAGAACGACAAAACGACTGCTTTCAGCTTTTTTGGGCTCTGTTTTGAAAGCTGTTTTCCCCTTTTTTCTTCCATCCCCTTTAAGAAAATTGCACCTTCCCCCCCCTAAAGTACTTACACCATACCCCAAAAAAAGGAACAGGGCACCTTTCCCCCTAAAGTTTGCACGCACCATACGCCCCAAAGATAAAACCCCACCTTACCCCCCTAAGTTCCACGCCCTTTACGCCCCTAAAATCCAAACCACCTTTACGCCCCTTTTAAAATACCACTCCATACCCCCCTTAAAAAAACACGCACCGAAGGCCCCTTAAGTTTCGCGCACCATCCCCCAAAAGATACACAACCAAACCCCCCCAAAATTAACCCATACCCCCCTTAAAGATGCATGAAATTTTTCCCAAATTTAAAGATGCAAAAACCCCCTACCCCCTAAAGTTTCACCCCGTACGCCCCAAAAGGGTTTCACGCACCGACACCCAAAAGATACACCCCCACCCTTGCCCCTAAAAAATTCCACGCAAAATCTTCCCTACGATACCCCCATACCCCCCAAAAGTACATGCACCATTCCCCCTAAAAAAATGCACGCACCATACCCCCAAAAGATGCACGCACCAAAACCCCCCTAAAGATCACGCACCTTACGCCCCTAAAGATTTGCACAATTGCCCAAAAGATGCCCCAACCATACCCCCAAAAAAGCACCCCCAAACACCCCAAAAAGGGATGCAGCCCTTAGCCCCTAAAGTTGTACACCCCAAAACCCCCCCTAAAGATTACCACCATACCCCCCAAAAGTTACACGCACCTTTGCCCCAAAGTTTCACGCCCCCAAAGCCCCTAAAAAAAATCATGCCCCCATTCCCCCAAAAAGTTTCCACCACCATACGCCCCAAAAATACATCCACCATACCCCCAAAAAATTCACCACCAAACCCCCTAAAAAACCCGCACCATCGCCCCAAAAAAGCACGCCCATTTGCCCCTAAAGATGAACACCCCCAATGCCCCTGAAGATGCACCCCCCAAATTCCCCCCAAAAGTTGCACACACCATTTCCCCCTAAAAATTTCAGGGCACCATACCCCCCCTACAGATGAAACCCCACCTTAAACCCCCCTAAAGATGAAACACCCATTCCCCAAAAGGCAAGCACCATCCCCCCTAAAGATCCCTCACCATACCCCCTAAAAGATGCAAGACCATCCCCTTTAAAAGATGCACCCCCCATCCCCCTAAAATGCACGCACCTTACCCCCTAAAGATGCACGCCCCAAACCCCCTAAAGATGAAAGCCCCCTTTGGGGGGCCCCCTAAAGTTTACCCACACCTTTCCCCCCTAAGATGAAACCAAACCATACCCCCCAAAAAAAGCACTTTCCATACCCCCTTTAACCCCCTTGCTCCCCGGCACGAAGGGTTTTTCGGGGGTTTCAAAAAAAGCTTGTTCCCCTTCCCACGAAGGGCGTTCGAGAAATTTTTTCTTCATAAAAACAGGCGTTTTAAAAATAAGGGAGGAAAGGAAAAAAAAAGGTTTTAAAAGGGTTTGGGCAGGGCCCCAAAAGGACAGTTTTTTCCCCTTTCGGGGGCCAGTGACTGCCCGGTTGCGTCCATTCGTCAATAACTTGGGCAAAGTTGGGCCCGTTATTCTGGGTTGAAGATGGCGAGCAGCGGGGCATTTTCGTCAGGCGCTTCCCGTTTTTAAAAACGATCAAATTGCTCTTGAAGTGCTTCAAGAAGTTACCAACCCGTGAAAGCGTTTACAAGACTTCAAAGAAGGGAATGAAGCGATTCGGAGGGGGAATAAAGTGACCCTTTTTCAAACCCCCTTTGTTTATCGGGGGGGTTGGGGGTTGATACAAGCTGATCCCGACTTCAAACCGGAGCGATACCGGCGCAATTTGGGGGCCGAATCGGAGAGTGGAAAGGAAACCGATTCCGTGTATGTCGGTGACCCCCCCCCCCTTTCGTGTGAAAAGGGCGAGAAAGGGGTTCGAGGAAGGGGAGGGGTTTTTTTAACAACGGTGAGGGGCCAAATGTGAGGGGGCATGGGAGGAAAGGGGAAGGCACCGTCAGTCGGGACTTGTTTCAGAATTTGGGCAGAGGGCCGTTTTTTCTTCTTCCTCGTTCGCCATCCGTTTTGATGGCCCGGGGGGGGCCCGGGGTCATTTGATGAGGGGCCGTCCGTCGCAGCTCCCCCAGGGGGCCCCTCACCTTGGGTTCCCTGGTCGGGGTTTTTGGGCCCGTACTTTCTCCTGGATGCGCATACGTCGTACCCCGACTTGGAAAGGGTGGGTAGTTTTCATTGGGGCCCTCCCCAAAAAAGGGGGGGACTCTCCACTCTGCCAATGCCAAATTTTGTGTGCATGTGGTGGAGCAGGGCCCATTGTTTTCCAGTCCCCCAGGGGGAAGATCTTGACCTGTTCCCGTCGTCCCGCCCAAATTTTGGGTGTCTTCTGGGGGGTTTTTTGGGGGGCTGGAGGTGCCAATTTATTCCTTGTTGTCCTTTATGATTGTTCCTAATTTCATCGTTATGACACCAGGTTTTTGGCCCGCTCCCCTTTTGTTCACCGCTTTTTTCCAGAAAAAACCCTTTTTTTGCCTCTGATGCCACAAATGTGCTGGTACCCCTTTTTATCACCCCCTTTCTTTCCCCTCTTTGGGACTCCGGGCAAAAAGGGCTGAAAAGGGGATGGTTCTGTTCTTTGCAGGGGAGTTCTTTAGGGGTTGGGGCACGGAGGGGGAGCCCTCAAGAAGACCCCCAAACCCGCCCCGGGTTTTTTTTGGAGTTCTGCAAGGGCTGTTGGGGCTGCCCACGAGGGCTTCTCGCCACTGGAAGTTGGGGGAGTTCTTTCCTGTTGGAAATTTCAATTTCTTCCTCTCCGTCTTTGTAAGGGGAAGATTCCACTCCCCATCCCCGTTGCCCCGTGGCGGAGCCATCTGTGAAGACATGGGTCCAGTCTTCCCGGGGGGGTTCTGGGTTTTAAAATGTAATCCAAGGCCAGACCTTCCCTTTTTGGGGGGGCTGACTGTAATTTCCTTTTCTTTCCCCACTCCGGGAATGCTGGTGCGCTGTTGGGGAAACCCCCTGCCCCTTCCAAGATGGGTGGGGTGACATTTGCCCGGGGTAGGCTTTTCTTCTTTTTCCATCAAGACTGGAGTTTGCTTTCCAAGGGGGTCTTGACTGGTGGATGAAGCTGCCTTTTTCAACCGGGTGGGGGGCCGGGGGGGGTTTTTGGCGGGCCCCTTGGGTGGGTCGGTTTTTTCCCCCAAATTGGGTTTTTTTTCCCCTTTGGATTGGGGGGGAAAATTTAAGGGGCCGTTGAATAATTGGCTGCATTGGGGGGAGGAACTTTGTGTCCTTCTGCCTCCCTACTAATCCCGGGGGACTCTTTCCAAAACTTTTAGGATTGGGGGGGATCCCCAAAGGCCCCCCAAATTTTATGACCCAGCCCAATTTGGTTTCCTTGGGGATCTTTTTAATGGCCCCCCGGGTTTAAGGACCTTAGGAGGGGGGGGTTCCCTTTCAAAACCTTTGGGTTTTCAGGTCGGCTCCCCTTGATTCTTAGGATACGTTGTAGGGCCCCTTGGTTCCCCCCCCCAAAATTTCCCCAGTCGAGTTCCCTTTTTGGGGCCCGCACAGGGATTGCTTGGGGGTTTCCCAAGAGCCCCAAAGCATCCCCGGATTATTGGTTGTCCTCCCCTACCCCCTTTTGGAATTTCCCTTGCCCATGCTTTTATGGATAGGGAAAGCTTGGGAAAAGGTCCTTTTTGGCTTGGGTTCAGCAACATTTTCTTTTTTCCTTTGGCCCCGAAAACTTTTTGGGCTTGGAGGGTTAAATTCTGGTGGTGGGTGTTCTCCCCCCAACACCCAAAAACCCAGTTTCTGCCCGAAAATCCTTCCCTTTTTCCCCGAAACCCCCTTTTGCAATTTCCCGACAGGGGGGAAAAAATTAAAATGTTTCCCTTGGGAAAGGTTCCTTTAATGACTTTCCCCCTTAAGGACCCTTTTTCTTTTTCTTTTGGCCCCAATCCTTTTCGGGGTTGGGGGTTTGTTAAAGGGGCCCGGCAACCTTTTGTTACTTTTCCCCCCAGACCAACAAGAACATCGGCCGTAGTTTAGCCTTAAGTCCTTCCCTTTTTTGGGTTTGTCGGAAGCCCTTTTCCCATTGGGCAATTTTCCCGCAGAATGTTTTCCCCTTTACCTTTGGAAAAGGGCCCCAATCTTTTCGTGATTGTTGGTCCGGTCTTCTTTGGGTTGAGGTCGGAACCTCCTGTTTTTTTCCGGGCTGGACTATGGCTTCCCTCGGGGTTTTTCCCGAAAACCCTTTGGGTTGAAAAGCTCTATTTTAAGGGGGTTTTCCAAGCAGTTTTAAAGCAAGAAGGGTTGGGTTTTGCAGCCCTAAGGGTTTTTCCCTTTTTCCCCTTTTTTGTTTTTTGGGTGACTTTTTGTTTCCCCAAAATTGGGTTTTTTACCCGTTTCCACAGTTAAAAATTTTCAGAAGGCCCGCCCTTGGCCCTTTTTTTCACCCAAAGGATTGGGATTTTTCCTTTCATTTGTTATTTCCGGGGGGCCCTTTCGCTCTTCCCCCTTTTGTAAAGACTCTTCCCAACCTTCCTCCGTTCCCCCTTTCCTTTTAAAGGGTTTTACCTTTCTCCCTTTTGGGATTTCCCCATGTTTCAAACCGGCCCTTTTTGAAATCGTCCATTTTTTGGAGGGCCCTTTTTGGGTTTTTTCTGGGTTTTATTTTGGGTTTAATGGGGAAAACCCTTTTGCCTTTTTTTTCAAGGGAAGGGAAAAAATTTTTTCTTGTTTTTAATTAAGTTGGGTTGTTAAATAAAGAGGGTTTGCCGTTACCCCCAAACTTTTAGGCCTTTTTTTGGGCCCAGAAATTTTGGCTTAATCGGGGTTTTTTGGCCAGCTTTTTTGAGGTTTGGGGGGCACATTTTTTGGGTTCAAAAGGGAAAGGGGTTTCTTTCCCCCCAAACCCAATTTTCCCTTAAGCCGCTTTTCTGCCCCCTTCCCCCGGGCTTCCGGAAAACCCCCCTCCCCAGATTTTTTGGGATGTTCCCGTAGGTTGGGGAAAATTTACGTTCTTGGGGGAATTAGGCATTTAAAACCCCTTTTTTGGTTCCCTTGGAAACCAAAAACAATTTGGGGTTTTGCCTTTTGATTGGTTTTGTTTAGTTCTTTTGGGGGGGGTTTTCCAAACCAAAATCCCCCCCCTTTTCTTTTTCCCACGGGGGAAAAAAAAATTTTCGTAACCCCCCTTTTAAAGGTTTGGGTTTAAAGGGTTAAAGGCTTTGGGAAAACCCCGCGTTTTGAATTTTTTTTGTGGACCCTGCCCAACCAAATTTTTTTTTGGGGAACCCCCCTGGATTCCCCGGGTGTTGAAATTTGGGGGGTACGTTTTTTAGGAAGAAGGTGGGTCTCCTTCTTGGGGATTTTAAAGAAAATTTTCTTTCCCAACCCAACCCTTGGGTCCCCTTTGACTTCCCGGGCCCCACTCCCCGGGGGTCTGAAAAATTACCCACAACGAAAAATTTTTTGGATGTTCATGAAGGGGGAGGGGTTTTCAGGTTTTTGGGTTTGGGAAGTTCCCCAAATTTCCTTTCCGGTTTCAACCCCGGATTTTCCTTTTGGGGGGCTCCCCTTAGTCATGGCCCGTTGGTTCCGCCCGTAGCACCCCTTTTTTTTCCCCAGGTCCACCCCCCGGGGGGTTGAAACCCCCCACTTGAAAGCATGGTTTTAGGCAAAAAGGGCCTTTTTCAAATGGAAGTATTTCTTTTGAAAAAAACAAAAAACCCCCCGCCACCTGGGGGGTTTTGGGACCCACCAAAATTCCCTTGGTTAGGAACTTTTTGCCCCCCCGTTGGGGGGCCCCGGGAATTGCTTCCCAAAGGCCCCCAAAACCCAATTCTTTTGAATTTTTTGGGCCCGTTCCCCCCCTAATTTTTTTGGGGCCCCCCTTTTGGGGACCCCCGGGGCGGGGGGTTTTTGGGGAATTGGGTTTCCCCCGCCCAAACCTTAAAAAATGGGGAATTTTGGGGAAAAAAGGCCCCTTGGAATCCGGGGTCCCCCGGGGGGGCCCCCAGGGGTTTGCCCATGGGGTTGCCCCCAAATTAAATCCCCCCGTTCCCAAATTTTTCTTTCACGGGGGACCCCGGAAACAAGGTTAAACATTGGAAATTTCAAACCCTTTGGAATTTTGTGGAGTTGGGGTGGGGTGTGTGTTTTGTGTGTGGGGGTTTTGTGTGTGTGTGGGTTTTTTGGGGGTGGTTTGTGGTGGTTCTTTTTAGTGTGGTGTGTGTGTGTGTGGTTTGGGGGGGTTTTTTGCAGGTGTGTGTGTGTGGTGTGTTGTGGGTGTGTGGTGGGGTGGTGTGTGGAAGAGGGGAGAGAGAGAGAGAGAGAGAGAAAAGAAAAAGGGGCAGTGTTTTTTGCCCTGGGGTTGGGGATACCTTGTGTGTGTGTGTGTGTTTTGGGTGTGGTGTGTGTGTGTGTGTGTGTGGGTGGGGTGTGTTGGGGTTTTTGTAAATGTTTGTGCATGGTGTGTGGGTGGGCTTTTGGGATGTGGTGCTGGGTGTGTGTGTGGGTGTGTGTTTTGACATGTTTGTGTTGTGTGTAATGGGGGGTGTGTGTTGTGTGTGTGTGTGTGTGTGTTTTGGGGTGTGTGTGTGTGGTGTGTTTTGTTTTGCTTTTTAAAATGGTGCTTGTGGGACAGTGTGTGGTGGTGTGTGTGTGGTGTTTTGGGGGTGTGTTGTGTGTGTGTGGGTGTGGTGTGTAAACCCCCTGTGTTTTCAGTCAACTATAACTTTTTCATTTTTCTGGGAGTAGTGTGGGATCCTGACCCTTTGTACTAGGTTTTTGTGGTTTTGGTGAAATTTTCGCGACACCATTTTATTTTTCAGTTGTTAGTGTGCTTTCATCATCTGTGGTTGGCCTTTTTTAAACTCAGTCCTATCTTTAGCAGCTCTGGGTTGGGGTTTTTTTTTTTTTTTTTTTTTTGGGGGGGGGGGGGGGGGTTTGGGTTTTTCAATGTTTTATTTATTAATTTTTGTGGGAAGGGTCTTTTTTTTTCAAAACACTCTTAGTTCAATGAAACCAAAACCCTTTTGTGAAAGAAAAAATGCAGAATAATTTGGAAATTACCTTAATTTAGGGTTTATTTTTGTGAAAAATTCCTAAGGGGCAAAATTACCCTCCCCTATTAAAAAAACAAAGGGGCCAAACTAAGATTAAGGGTTTTCCCCGGGGGCCGGACAAAAAAAAAATTTAAAGGGTTTTTTTTATTGGAGTCGGCGAACTGAGAAGATGGCGGGGGGGATGTGAAATCTGTGGACTGTGTGGGGGAAAAAAAAGGGGAAGAGATGAGGGCACGTAGATCTCCCTGGGCCCAGATTTGCAAGACCCCGGGTATTTTTACATTCAGTCTATTAAAACACAATGAAAAATAAAATAGAGTTTTTTAATTATGTGTCCTTCAATTTTTGGGCCCGCAAAATGTGTGTACAGCGTTTGCGGGGTGTTTGTTTGTGTTTTGTGTGGTGTGTGGGGTGTGTTTGTGTTTGTGAAAGGGGTGTAAGGGGGAACCCTGGGAGGTTTTCAAAGTGGGGGCACATTTAACCCGGTCTAAGAAATGACAGCAATGACTGGTACTTATGAAGCGGCAGACTTCTTGACACAGCCAGAATACAGCTTTCTAGCAACTTGAACCGCCTCCTCTTCTTGGATAACGCTTTTTCTGCAGCCACTGACATCCTCTTTTGCTCATTTGGTGCTGCCATTGCTCGCTGGTGATCGCTGCCAGACACATGTCTAGTCAGGGGTGCTCGTTCGGAAGTTATTTGTCCCTTGAGCCACTGTGTTGTAAATTTTCAGCTTCCTGCACTGTTTGCAGTGCATAAGACCGTTCTCATAACTGAGCCATGGGTAGGAATGGAGCCAACCAACTTGAAAATGTCGTTTTTTGCCTGTTCATGTTGTTTCGATGTCGATGGCTGTGCATCACGATCTAAAAGTAGCAGACAACTCGGAAACTGAAATTTCTGTTTCACTCGGGGGCCCCTACTACTACTCGCTGTTTTTTTGTGAATGCAAATAACGTCCTCTGTCCCTTTCTGGTCTAGGTTTTTTCTTAGAGGCATCTTTGACGAAAAAATTTTGATATCAACTTTTTCTGAAACTGAAAGCAGCAAACTCTTCCAAGAAAAGGAAAGTGTCCGCTTTCCAAGAACCAAAGAAAACGGCAATTTTCATTGGTTGGAACAAAAACCCTCTAACAATCATCCGAACGAACTCATCTATTCTTAAAGCATTCGGTTAAAGATAAGTTAGGGTCTTGTTGCTTAAACGTTTTGTTGAAAGACACTGCTTTTGAAACCGATGTAGCAATCTATTTATTTATATTTATGTTTGGCTGGCGCGCGTGCATAAAAATGATGCGCCCGATGTCCCGCAAGGAGCAAAAGTAATGGTTCAATTTTAGACTCAATGCGTCATTTGGCGCAGGGCGCGCTACAAAAATAAACCCTGCTTAATGTTGTTATTGTTAGTTCATCCTGCTAAACATGACCAAATTTTCCAAGAGGCTTGCAAGATGTGCAAAACTGAGCTGTGGATAATGTTCAATTCCCTTCTTCTTTCCCACGTTACCTGGGCTGGATTGCCCCCTATGATATGGGTTGCTAAACATTTTATGCATTGTCAAGCTTTTTTTGTGAATAAAAGATGTTTTGTCTGAAGTTCAAAGGATACTAACACCATTTTTGTGGTATTTCATTGTGATTTTAGTGCTATAGTTTTTGTTTATTTTTCTGAAAGTGTCTGTTTTTCAAACAAAACATTCATCATTATATATATTTTTGGTCTACTCATTACAAACAAAATCAAACTATTGTGATACTGTTGTAGCCAAGGATATAACAAGAAAATTTCCCCAAAGTATCAAAAGATATAGTCAAGAATTGAAAGAGCACTGGGCATATCAGTGAACCTACCTAAGAAAACAAAATTGTGTCCCTTGATACCTGGATCGTACTGTACCCAGAAATGCATAAATTTTGTCACATAAAACAACAATTTGTGGGTTTGTAAATTCACTACCAAATATTTACACAGGTGTTCAGTAAACACTAAAACCACTTTTGGCTGGGTTTGTATGTTTTTGTTTTGCTGCTGTGGGTTTTTGTATGCTTGCAACTTTTTTTTTTTTTTTTAAGTTGAATTATAAGATTATTTATTATACTCAGAATGAACAAAATAAAATATTATTTGCAGGTATTACAGCCCGGGGAAAGAGAAGAAAACATGCCAAAAAATCTAAGAGATCTCTCCCAAATAAATGAGCACTGATCAAATTAGTGAACCTACCGCAAAAAGTCAAATTTTGCTCCGGCACCAGAAGTGCAAAACTGTACAAAATAGCGGGAGTCAAGGGGTTAAAGATGCACACACCATATGCCCCTGAAGATGCACGCACCATACACCCTAAGACAAAACACACCATATGCCCCTAAAGATGCACACACCATTGCCCTGAAGATGCACACACCATTGCCCCTAAGATGCACACACCATTGCCCCAAAGAGCACACACCATACGCCCCTAAAGATGCACACAAACCATTGCCCCTGAAGATTTCACACACCATTGCCCTAAAGATGCACACACCATACGCCCCTAAAGATGCACACAAACCCTTGCCCCTGAAGATGCACACACCATTGCCCCTAAAGATTACACACACCATATGCCCCTGAAAAATGCACACACCTTGGCCCCTGAAGATGCACACACCATTGCCCCTAAAGATACACACACCATATGCCCCTGAAGATGCACACAAACATTGCCCCTAAAGATGCCACAACCAATTGCCCCTAAAGATGCACGCACCATACGCCCCTAAAGATGCACACACCATTGCCCTGAAGATGCACACACCACGCCCCTAAGATACACACCACCATATGCCCCTGAAGATGCACACACCATTTTCCCCTAAAGATGCACACACCATTGCCCCTAAAGATGCACGCACCATAACCCCTAAAGATGCACGCACCCCTACCCCCCTAAAAATGCATGCACCTACCCCCTAAAGATATACGCACCATACGCCCCTAAGATACACGCACCATACGCCCCTAAAGATGCACGCACCATACGCCCCTAAAGATGCACCACCATACGCCCCTAAAGATGCATGCACCAAACGCCCTAAAGATGCACACACCATAACCCCCCTAAAGATACACGCACCATACCCCCTAGATAATCACGCACCATACCCCCTAAAAACACACGCACCAACGCCCCTAAAAGATGCACGCACCATAAAGCCCCTAAAGATGCACGCACCATACGCCCCTAAAGGGTGCACACACCATATGCCCCTAAAGATGCACAAACCATACCCCCTAAAGATACACGCACCATACCCCTAAAGATGCACGCACCATACGCCCCTAAAGGGTGCACGCACCACCCCCCAAAGATGCACGCACCATACCCCCTAAAGAAAGCATGCACCCTACGCCCCCCCAAAGATGCACGCACCATTACCCCCTAAAGATGCATGCACCATACCCTAAAGATGCAGCACCATACACCCCCAAAGATAAACGCACCATACCCCCTAAAGATGCACGCACCCTACCCCCTAAAGATGCATGCACCATACCCCCTAAAGATGCATGCACCATACGCCCCCAAAGATACACGCACCATTGCCCCTAAAGATGCACGCACCCCTACGCCCCTAAAGATCACCACCATACCCCTAAAGATGTATGCACCCTACGCCCCTAAAGATACACGCACCTTACGCCCTTAAAGATGCACGCACCCTACGCCCCCAAAGATGCACGCACCATACGCCCCCAAAGATGCATGCACCTACCCCCCAAAGATATACGCACCATACCCCAAAAAATACACGCACCATACCCCCTAAAGATGCACGCACCAACCCCCCAAAGATGCACACACCATACACCCCTAAAGATGGGATGCACCAAAATGCCCCCAAAGATGCACGCACCATTGCCCCTAAAGATGCACGCACCATACCCCTAAAGATGCACGCACCATACGCCCCTAAAGATACACGCACCATACGCCCCCAAAGATACACGCACCATAAAACCCCTAAAAATGCACGCACCCTACCCCCTAAAGATGCACGCACCATACCCCCTAAAGATACACCACCATAACGCCCCTAAAGATGCACGCACCATACCCCCTAAAGATGCACATACCATAACGCCCCTAAAGATGCACACTAGATGGTTCCAAGCGGAATGATCAAAATGAAAAGAGTACAACCACTCAGGGAAAAGGCCCCCACCACAAGGTCAATGGCAAGCTCCCAGCCTCAAATATGACATCAAGTTTCGGGGTGGTTCATGTACTCCTACATTTTGAGTGGCATCATCAGGGAAAGTTCTTTAAAAAAAAAAAACCCACTAAATAAATAAAATGACATGAGTGGGGGCTGGGAAAGGGGGTGAGGGGACTGGCACTGGCAAACTTTAGGGGTATGGTGCGTGCATCTTAGGGGTATGGTGCGTGCATCTTTAGGGGGTATGGTGCGTGCATCTTAGGGGGTATGTGCGTGCATCTTTAGGGGTTTGCGTGCATCTTTAGGGGGTATGGTGCGTGCATCTTTAGGGGGTATGGTGCGTGCATCTTTAGGGGGTATGGTGCGTGCATTCCATCTGTATTTAGCTCCATTCTCATCTACAGTAAAGTTTCATTTTACACCCCAAAACATGGATTTTTTAGTGTTTTGGTGCATATTCCTATTTGTGGCACATGACCCGAAGCAACTACTGTTACGCTTACAGCCACTTCGGCCCATTTAATTGTATCCTCTCTTTTGGGATAGGATTTAATGAACCTTTTGTCTGATTTCTTGACAGTTTCTAAGACCTACCATAAAATTCTGATTTATAACTTTACCTCCTTTTACCCTTTCTTCTTATTTCTTTATGATGGTCAGTCTCAGATGATTTATATGTCTCACAAACTTTTTCCCAGTAAAGACTGAAAAACAGTCACGATTCTCGTCCCCGGAATATTCCATACTTGATTAACTAGACCCACGCAGCTGATATTTTGGAGTATTTTCCAGAAAACTGGAGTTTAGGGATACTGCCACCGTTGTTAACGTTTCCTCACTAAAACCGAAGGCTTCCCTTCAGGGGGTCAAATTTACCTCAACAAGCTAGCACTGGACAATTTGGGACCTTTCAGTAAACACATCCCATTCCTGAAACCACACAACCAAAACAGGCATTGCCTACCCCAAAGTTTGCTTTCAGGGACAATACAGACAGAAATCAGGACAATACAGACAGAAACAGGACAATACAGACATAAATCAGGGACAAATCCGTAACACAGGGACAGAACAGAAATCTCACACACACGTCTTGCAGAAGTCAAACGAAACTCCTTTCCTCCCTTGTAGACCAAGGCCACTTTTCTGAGAATTCTTTTGTTGAAGACACAACCTCACTTCGCGGTCTTTTTCTTCTCCTTTTCACTCCTTTCTGACCCATCTGAAAGTCAGAATTTCCCACTCTGTGTTGACATCATGTCTCCTCTTCGACGCCATGTTCTGACTTGAAAGTGAAAGTGAGGTGGTATTTTTCGCACGCATGCATATTACGTCTACTCACTCTAGCAGACGAATTCTTGGCTCAGTTCTGTGCAGCAAGATAAGAAAGGATTTTTAAACTCCCCCCATTTTTTTTCAGGGATGCCTGATTTTTTTTTTTTTTCGGGACGTGTGTTGCAAATCAGGGATTTCCCAGACCTGCCTACCTCATGTTTGCTCATCAGTACTAACCACAGAGATTTTCAGTAATTTTGCATTTTCCTTCAGTAATTCCACGGACACGTAATACACGGCGTTTTTTAAACAAAAAATGTGTACAAAACTCCAACTACATTTTTAACATTTTAACAAAAATATAAACAGTAAAAAAAGGGCAAAAACAACAAAGCAGAATTTAAATACCTTGGGATGATGGCTGATGACGGACTCAGGACAGGAGTTTCAGGTCAATTCAAAGGTGATATACTTGACAGTTTGTAACTTACACAGCAGTCACCACAGATGACCCCACTGATGAAGAACCTAATGTACAACCCCCCCCCCCCCCCCCCCCCCCCCCAAAAAATACAAAAATGTTGTGTGTGTGTGTGTGTGTGTGGTGTGTGTGTGTGACGAGGCCTATGACGATTGGCCCATCTAGGGTGGTAAAATTATTCATTTATTTATTGTTGTTGTTGTGGTCGTGTATCAGTCCCCTAATGGGGCTTGTGGTGTGTTTGCACCTTAATGCTTAATGTCGTTCAGCTCAGGTTAGGTTTACTTTCTCTCTCTCTCTCTAATTTCACTGTCCGTGCAGTTCATCCTGCAGGTTCACGGGTGGCTGGTACCTTTCTCTTGAACTGGCTGTCTCTGTCGGCCTCTCACCTGTCTTTTTACCTGCCGCACGTGCAGCATTCCTCTTAGCTTGAGGTATTCTCACTCTGTGACGTAGGGTGGCATGTTGGCTGCCATCGGTTGGGGAGGTTTTCTCTTCACTCGAGCGGAAGATGTCCCTGGAGCGCCCGCTCCGGTTTTGGTTCTCTACCACATCGCCGAAGGTACGGTCGGTACCTTCATCCCTGCAGTCGGCCTGTAGGGGAGGACGTCACGTCATCTTTTCCGCATCTGCTCTGCTGGTCCTCTCGACTGGACATAGGGCAGAGAGTCGCTTGACCCACCACCTTTTTGGGTCACCCACGGGTAGCTGGTAAGCATCAGTTTCGTGGTTGTTTGTTTTTTTGTTGTTGTTAGCCGGCTAGTTCTTCTCTTTTGCGCAATTTCCTTTTGGTTTCAAAATTATAAAAGAAATATTGTTTGAGACCATTTTCTCTGGCCATTCAAAATTATACCCAAAATTCTTTCCTCCTTTCAATTCATCTGTGATGCGGTAGTCGGTGGGGATGGGGGAGAACCTGGGATTTAGGGTTGGGACTTGCTTGGTCTCGCTCGTCCTCCCCTGCCCACAATCGCCGGTCTCTTATTCTTGGGCCACCGTCTGTTTGTGTTTGCAAGGGGAACGAGTTTTGTGTTTGCGAGCGTGCGTACGCGTGATTAGTCATTTGGATGCGTGGTTGGAGAATTGTTATTTTTGAAATGTTACTATAAAGTGGGGATAATCTCGTGCCATTGAATTATGATTATTTGCAATTGTGGTGGCAGTTATAAAGCAAGGGTTGCTGCATTAGTTCAGTTCCTAAGAAAGGAAATGTTGAACGTGAGTGAGGGAAGGATGAAGATATAAATTGCTATTCGTTTGTTTAGCCTGTTAATGTAATCTCTTACCTGCTTCGTGTGAGGAGACCTTTAGCGAACATTCCTCATTTGGTTTGTTTACTGTGTTATGCTCAGGTCTGTGTTGAGCTGGTGTTACTAATGTATTCAGCAAACACCTCCCCTCGCCCATCAGGGCGAGTGGCTGTTAGGATTAAGCAGCAAATTTCAGACCGAAACTGACTGCGGGGTTCTAGTACCCTTCTTTCCTTCCAGTTCCTTCCGTTTCTCTCCTCCCGGGGCTTCACCCGAAGCTTGCTCTGTTGGGGGCCCGCGCAGTGTGAGGAGCACGTGGACCTTGCTGGATGGTCCTAACCCCTGTCCGGGACCTTCAGCGACAACGCCTCGTCCCACGGGATGCGTTCTCCACTGTCCTCAGACTCCTACAGCCATGTGACCAGTGTGGTTAGCTCTGTGTCGTGCAATTTGGGGGGTGTGTGTCAAGGGTGTCGGCATTGAAAGACTCTGTTCAAGAACAGACCCGGTTTGGGGCACCTAAATTCGACACGGTACTCTCAGAGGACTTTGGAGAGACAAGGGTGAAGGGGAACCACATGAAGCACAAAAAAGGAACGTGTGTTTTGAAATTCTTGTTTGTGACTATGTGTATGTTGTGTGTGTTGAAATGCTTAATTGTGATTGTGCATGTTTGTGTGTGTTGGAATGCTTATTTGTGACTATGTGTGTGTTGGTGTGAATAAATGGTGTATTGTATTGTAATCTTTCTTGTGTGGTCTCTTGCGAGGCGTGCGAGGTCAGTCACTCCCTCACTCCCATCTAGACCGATCCTGTCAGGGCAGACCTCCAGGGGTCGGTCGTGACATTTGTGGGGGCTCGTCCGGGATGTGAAGGGTTCTGGCTGTCTCTCTCGTTTCGTGGAGTGCCTGTCCAGTTCTGTCTGTTTTGTATATGTTTAGTCAGTTTGTCGTGTTTGTGGGGTGGTTGGCTGGGTGACTCTAGCGTGTAGGATCTTGGTGGCCTGAAAGAGAACATCTGGTGTGACTGGGGAGTCGAGTTGAGACAAGGGGAATCGACCGCGTCCAGACCTCTTTCCGCCGGTGCCTCATGCAGATACGGCCGTAAGACTTGCCTTTCTGTTGCCACTCAGTCTGCCATTCCTGTTTCGTAGTTAACCAGTTTTCTTTGCCGGGGGGTTATTGAGTACAGGGGGGTGTATCGGGCGTTATGTCACATTTTTTTTCTCCGGATTCCGTCTGTTATTACTTTTTTATTTTTTTTTTTTGTCGGTGAGCCCCACCGCACGGGTTGCTCGTGTTGTGGAGCGCGGTGTTGCCAGAGTGGGAGCAGCCTGGACATTTTTTTTTTTTTGTCGGTGAGCCCCACCGCACTGTTCGTGTTGTGGAGCGCGGTGTTGCCAGAGTGGGAGCAGCCTGGACATTGTACGTTGACATTTTTTTTATTTGCTGTTTCTCAGTCAGTCACCAAGAGACGTGACATATCCGTGCGGTATCTGTTTTCAAGTGGAATTGTCTTTTCCCTGTATTTGAGAACCGTAGGATATGGGTTGTCATGGCAACGTCCGGTGCTGGCGGCATGGCGACGCGTGCGTCGAAGAAGAAAGGTCTTCAAGATGTAGTCCCAACTATTGGTACCAGTACTTCGACTACAGTGACTTCTACTTATTCCAGTGCTGTAGCCGATAGTCCAGCGAGTACTTTCACTACTTCTTCGCTAGGGATCTCCTGCTGAGACCCCGACTGGCACTTCCGCTCGGATGCGTCAGAGTATGGTTAGGCAACTGTGGGCTTCTGCTGGGTCGCAGAAACCGAAACCCCCTCCTCTCCATGCTTCCCCTCATAAGGAGTATGCCCCGGAAGACTTTCCTCATGGGAAAGTCGAGACCCAAGGGACGGGCCAAACGGGTCATCCTCCGTGTCGGAGTGGTGAATCCTGCTCAGGATATCGCCTCCGTCCTGATGTTTTCTGGAGCGACAGCGACGAGAGGATGAGGCCCTCCGTCGGGAAGAGTTAGATAGGCAGGAAACTCTGCGTAGGGAAGAGGCTGCCAGACAGGAAACTCTGCGTAGGGAAGAGGCTGCCAGACAGGAAACTCTGCGTAGGGAAGAGGCAACTCTGCGCAGAGAGGAACTGCCAGACAGGAAGCCCTCCGTCGGGAAGAGTTAGATCAGCGTAGAGAGGAGGCTGCCAGACAGGAAGCTCTGCGTTGGGAAGAGATGGAACAACTTCTTTCGCGGACATCCCGCATCTGTAAATCAGGGGGTTGATCGACGGGCAAGTGATAGAGTTAGAGCCCAAAATTAAAGCTTCCAGAGTTCAGACCTAGTGAGGACATTGATATGTTCTTAGAGCATTTTGACAAGGTAGCAAGTTCGTACCAATTGTCTGAGGAACAAAAGGCCATGCACCTTTTTTCTGGATTATCAGGTGCTGCAAGG
The DNA here is from genome assembly GCA_018398815.1 of Conus ventricosus. Classification (NCBI taxonomy): domain Eukaryota; kingdom Metazoa; phylum Mollusca; class Gastropoda; order Neogastropoda; family Conidae; genus Conus; species Conus ventricosus. The sequence goes on along the minus strand of JAFLJL010019013.1, from coordinate 5,501 downwards.
GATGTGTGCTCACTCTAAATGAAGGCGCGTCTTACACAGACATGCAGTTGGCTCTGCGTAAACGTTCCACCTTACCCCAGAGACGTACAGGAGGAAGTTCAGGTCCATGAAAAAGAATAACGACGAGACCTTTGGGGCAGTTTGGAGATAGGCTGCGCAAAACGCTAGGGTACTGGCGTCAGTTGGCTAAGCTGGAGCTTGAGGATCTGATTCTCAATCGAACAGCTTACCAACACCGTGTCCCCAGAGTTGAGGATCCGTATAGGCGAGACCAGCACCACAGGATTTCGCGGCTGCGATTCATACCGCTGAGGTGTTTGCTGAAGCCCGTAGAGCTTATGGGCATCGCCCAAACGGACAGGAAGACCCTCACAGGATTTAGTGGCAATAAGGCGCCGACGACTGCTAGTGGGTCGAACAAGGCAGGCAGTTCATCGGGGACCTCACACCCCGACTGTGTTTTCTTTGTGGTCGTCCCGGCCACATTAGGAAAGATTGCCCTAAAGCCGCCGGTAGTCATGGGGCTAGTCCTTTCCAGCGTCCTCGTGCCTCGCTAACGTGGGGTCCATCCCAGCTTCTGGTGGTACAGAGTGTCCCCGTGTTTCTTTCTGTTGTTGGTTCTTCCTTGGTCGACTCCATCAGGGATTCGGGAGCATCAACGCTTTGTGGATAAGTATTTGGTTTCCCCTGAGGCTCAGCGGGGCGCCAGTTACGATGTGTGCGGTTTGGAGGCTGGTTTTACCTCCACCCGTCCTTCTGTACTCATTCCCATCTCCCCCCCTACTTCCGTGGCGAAGTATGGGCCATTGCGGTGGAGCGACCTCTGTATTCCCTTCTCATAGGGAATACCATCACCTTTGCAGACGGACCGCAGTCAGTCTGTGTCTACGGATCCTGCCCGTACAGGCATGTGTGGGAGTTACCACGCGCGCCAAAGCCAAGAAGCAGGAGCAGGAATTGCGTCCCGTTCTTCAGCCGATCTCTGACGAGGTTTTTTGCAAGGGCCGATCCTGCTACCATGGTCTGTCTTCAGGCCAGGGACATTGGATGTCCAACGTCTACGACAACTGGTGGATCGTCCCGCTCAGTTCTGCCCGACACGCCAAGGTGAGCTTTAGCTCCACAAGGGAATCCTCTTTAGGGTCTTCACTCAGGCAGATCGGTGGCCAAGCAGCTAGTCGTCCCCCAAAGCTTGAGAGAATCTGTTCACCCGGCAGGCCCATGATTCACCCATGGCAGGCCATATGGGCTCAAAGCGGACTCTCGAGCGAGTAAGACAAGACTTTTTCTGGCCGGGGATGAATTCTCAGGTTAGGCAGTACTGCCGCAGTTGCGATGTCTGCCAACGGACAACGCCTAAGGGTTGCTTGACGCGTGTTCCCCTAGGATCAGTGCCACTGTTGGGGAGCCATTCAGCAAGGTTGGTGTCGACCTGGTGGGACCCATTAATCCACCATCCGATCACGGTCACCGCTACGTTTTGGTAGTAGTAGACTCTGCGACTCGATACCCAGAGGCTGTCCCGCTTAGGACTATCGATGCCCCTACTGTTGCTGAAGCTCTCTGGCAGATTTGGACGCGCACTGGCGTGCCCAAGAAGAAGTACGGCCGGAAGTTTGTACTGGAGAGCGATCATCATCCTCTCCAGTACCTGGAACCGGATCCGGTCAGTCAGTCGTCGACTCATGGGTTAGACAGTGGAACTGCAGAGTCATTTTCGCCATATCAAGGGTTCTAGCAATACGGATGCTGACTATCTCAGCCGAGCTCCGTAGTCAGCACACCCATTGGGGAAATCAGTCAGATGGACAATTCCCCTCACCAGGGTTATATCCCTTTTTGGTCTGTGTACCAGGTGTAGTGACAGTTAGAGCGGTAGTGAATCATCACCTGTCTCGGATCGCTACTTTCATTGTCTGAAGGTTTGTTTAGTTGTTTGATAGATGTAGTATTATGTATTTCCCCTGTATAAATTCTGTCGTGGAATGTTTGTATTGGATTTATCGTACTCTGTCGATCACAGATGGTTGGGTTCGGTCCCATTGTTGTGAATTTGCACATGCGTCAAGGTTCAAAGGAGCACTGTATCTCAGAGAAACAGATGCTTTTTAGAAGGGGGTTTGTCACGAGGCCTATGACGATTGGCCCATCTAGGGTGGTAAAATTATTCATTTATTTATTGTTGTTGTTGGGTCGTGTATCAGTCCCCTAATGTGCTTGTGGTGTGTTTGCACCTTAATGTCGTTCAGCTCAGGTTAGGTTTACTTTCTCTCTCTCTCTCTAATTTCACTGTCCGTGCAGTTCATCCTGCAGGTTCACGGTGGCTGGTACCTTTCTCTGAACTGGCTGTCTCTGTCGGCCTCTCACCTGTCTTTTTACCTGCCGCACGTGCAGCATTCCTCTTAGCTTGAGGTATTCTCACTCTGTGACGTAGGGTGGCATGTTGGCTGCCATCGGTTGGGGAGGTTTTCTCTTCACTCGAGCGGAAGATGTCCCTGGGAGCGCCCGCTCCGGTTTTTGGTTCTCTACCACATCGCCGAAGGTACGGTCGGTACCTTCATCCCTGCAGTCGGCCTGTAGAGGAGGACGTCACGTCATTCTTTTCCGCATCTGCACTGCTGGTCCTCTCGACTGGACAGAGGCAGAGAGTCGCTTGACCCACCACCTTTTTGGGTCACCCACGGTAGCTGGTAAGCATCAGTTTCGTGGGTTGTTTGTTTTTTGTTGGTTTGTTAGCCGGCTAGTTCTTCTCTTTTGCGCAATTTCCTTTTGGTTTCAAAATTATAAAAGAAATATTGTTTGAGACCATTTTTCTCTGGCCACTCAAAATTATACCCAAAATTCTTTCTCCTTTCAATTCATCTGTGATGCGGTAGTCGGTGGGATGGGGGAGAACCTGGTGATTTAGGGTTGGGACTTGCTTGGTCTCGCTCGTCCTCCCTGTCACAATCACCGGTCTCTTTCTTCGGCCACCGTCTGTTTGTGTTTGCAAGGGGAACGAGTGTTTTGTGTTTGCGAGCGTGCGTACGCGTGATTAGTCATTTGGATGCGTGGTTGGAGAATTGTTATTTTAAAATGTTACTATAAAATGTGGGGATAATCTCGTGCCATTGAAAATTATGATTATTTGCAATTGTGGTGGCAGTTATAAAGCAATGGTTGCTGCATTAGTTCAGTTCCTAAGAAAGGAAAATGTTGAACGTGAGTGAGGGAAGGATGAAGATATAAATTGCTATTCGTTTGTTTAGCCTATTAAAGTAATCTCTTACCTGCTTCGTGTGAGGAGACCTTTAGCGAACATTCCTCATTTGGTTTGTTTACTGTGTTATGCTCAGGTCTGTGTTGAGCTGGTGTTACTAATGTATTCAGCAAACACCTCCCCTCGCCCATCATGCGAGTGGCATGTTAGATTAAGCAGCAAATTTCAGACCGTACTGACTGCGGGGTTCTAGTACCCTTCTTTCCTTCCAGTTCCTTCCGTTTTCTCTCCTCCCGGGGCTTCACCCGAAGCTTGCTCTGTTGGGGCCGCGCAGTGTGAGGAGCACGTGGACCTTGCTGGATGGTCCTAACCCCTGTCCGGGACCTCAGCGACAACGCCTCGTCCCACGGGATGCTTCTCCACTGTCCTCAGACTTCCTACAGCCATGTGACCAGTGTGGTTAGCTCTGTGTCGTGCAATTTGGGGGGGGGGGGGGGGGGGGGGGGGGGGGTCAAGGGTGTCGGCATTAAAAGACTCTGTTCAAGAACAGACCCGGTTTGGGGCACCTGATTCGACACGGTAACTCTCAGAGGACTTTGGAGAGACAAGGGTGAAGGGGAACCACATTGAAGCACAAAAAAGGAACGTGTGTTGGAAATGCTTGTTTATGATTATGGTGGGGAAACCCCATGAAGCACAAAAAAGGAACGTGTGTTGGAAATGCTTGTTTATGATTATGGTGGGAACCACATGAAGCACAAAAAAGGAACGTGGGGTTGGAAATGCTTATTTATGATTATGGTTATGTTGTGTGCGTTGAAATGCTTGTTTGTGACTATGTGTATGTTGTTGTGGTTGAAATGCTTAATTGTGATTGTGCGTGTTGTGTGTGTTGGAATGCTTATTTGTGACTATGTGTGTGTTGGTGTGAATAAATGGTGTATTGTATTGTAATCTTTCTGTGTGGTCTCTTGCGAGGCGTGGCGAGGTCATCACTCCCTTCACTCCCATCTAGACCGATCCTGTCAGGGCAGACCCCCCAGGGTCGGTCGTGACAGTGTGTGGTGTGTGTGTGTGAGTGTGTGTGTGTGTGTGTTGCACTAAGCCTTGTATTGTGCCTGCTGCTTGGAGTAGGCACTCTTGAGATGGTCCAGTTCCTCTGGCTCAAGATCTGTGTTCTCTGCAGGCCGGGATTTGAGAACAAGGAGTGCCTCAATGGTGTCCTGGTGCAGGGTAGACCTTTGGTCAGTGAGGTTCTTCTTCACACAGCTGAAGACACGCTCACATGCTGCACTACTGTGTGGGATGGTGCAGATCCCCATCATGACCTGTGTGTGATGGCTTAATCATAAAAAGCAAACTCACCTTGAGAGATTGCCGAGTCTGGAAACATCCTTTTCATTTTCGCCACTATCTTGTCAGCACAGCTCAGGGACAAGTTGTTTTCGCAGATCAGCTCACACAACAGTCTTTCTGCGTTGGTGATCTTCCGTGTGTGGGTCTGACGGCTGCTCTCGCTGGATTTCGTAAACAACGATGTGATCTTCTGACTGGAGGCACTCGAAGCTGTCTCTTTATGCATTTTCCCCGAGATATGGCGCTTGCAGTCATTTGCTCCCCCATGTCCGATGGAGAAGTCTGAATTGCACACCGAGCAGTATACAAATCCAGGTCCATGTTTTTTGGATTGCAAAAGACAAGGCCAAGTCCGCGTGTATTTACTTCGGAACACTTGCTTCTTCGCCTTCTTCCGTTGTGGCACAGTTGTTTTCGAACCCTCGTCGTCGGTTTCATGCAAATGTTTAGAAGATTCTCTCCGCCATTTTCACAATCGCCGGCAAAAAATCGGTTGAAACTTTGTCTTACAATGGCTGAACAAAGGCTTCGAATGGCGCGCACAGATGTGATGGCGCGTCGTGTTGGCCCACAGCACTACATTGACCAATCGCAAGTTCCGAACCATCTGTGGTTTCGGCTTGAGTCAAGGGAAGTTACTCTGTGGTCTCGGAAAGGTCTAGCAGTCGACAATTTTTCGAGTCTGGAATTTGCGTAGTTTTTCAATTTTCTTTTCCGTAATTTCGCACGGAAAATCGTACCTCCGTAATGGGGGTTAATTTCCGTAAGATTACGGACGATTACGGAAGGGTAGGCAGGTCTGATTTCCAGGACAGTGGCTTCTAAAATCAACTTTCTGGACAAATCCCGGATGGTCAGGGACGGTAGACATGCCTGCCCTAAGAGAAAGCCAAAACAAACAAACAATCAAAGCCAAAACAAACAATATAAGACAAGTCATTCCTCA
>JAFLJL010019011.1:63775-71275 GCA_018398815.1 Conus ventricosus | reverse complement strand
TGAGCAGATTAGAGATTTTTCTCGCTTGATTTATTATATGTTCCAAGTGAAAAATCCAAGAAAGATTTGACATTAGATGCACACCAAGGAATTTATTTCAGAAGTGTAGCTCAATGTAGTATTATGTACTTTGAAGTTAGGAGTATTGTGAGCAGACCCACTGCATCAAATAACAATCATACGGGATTTTTCAGCGACAGGCATAAGCCATTATCAGACATGACAGTTCGCAATGTTGTCTAACTCTTTGTGATATATTCTTCTAATGTAATTAACAGATCTTATTGATGTGTTCTTTTTAATGTGGCGTTCAACCATAAGCAGATGTCATCCGCATATTGAATTAAGTTAAAGTTTTTTTTAATATGTATTTAGGTTAATCATTAGTTAAAATATTAAAGAGAAGAGGGCGATCACAGAGCCTTGAGGGATACCCATATCTAGTAATCTTTTGGATTAATAAGTATTACCAATTCTTGTCTGAATACCTCTGTTGGTCAGGAATGTTTTAACAAATTTATAAAATATGACCAGAGAGACCTATAGTTTTTAATTTTTATAAAAGCCTACCATGCCAAACTTGATCAAATGCCTTGTAGATATCGCAAAATGTGGCGAGAACGTTTTGTCTTCTAGCAAATGGTGTTTAATTTGCGTAGTTAGCTTTACAAGATGATCAATAGTAGACCTGCCCTTTCTAAAACCAACCTGGTTTTGCGGGGATAGTGCCAGTTTTTTTTTTCACAATAGTTATGTCAATCTGTTTAGAACAATTATCCCCATTAGTTTAGAGACATGAGATGTAAGAGCTATAGGTCGATAGCTATTTGTGTTTGTCATTGATTTTCCATTCTTTAAAACGGGAACAATAATTGAGTCTCTCCATATGGAAGGTATGTTCCCTTCAATCCAACATTTATTAATAAATCATGTAGAAGTAAAACAAAATTTTGTGGTATATGTTTAACATTTTATTAGAAATGGCATCTACACCAACATACGTTTCTTATTAGACAATGAAGAAAATAGCAGAGTGTAATTCCTGAAAAGTAATATCAGCATTTAGATAATGATCATTATTTTCATCAGATCAGCATACATTTCTTCGCGAGAATTGGTTTTCCCTCAAAGCTCTGCATTTGTCTGATAAACTACAGAAGGAGCTGTTTTTGGAAAACATGTCAGCAAATGATTCTGCTTTTGATATGCCGAAGGACATTTTTCAGCACCTACTATGATTGGATATGCAGGTAAATGGATTCCGTTTTTCATTTCATGGATCTTTTTCCAGATTTTATTGATATTCTTATGTTCACTTATTTCATTAAAACAAAACGATGACCAGTACTCGCATTTAGCGTTTTCAATTACTTTATTCCTTTGATTCTGGCAGTTCTAACTGGTATGCTCCCTTTTACCCTTTATTTACTTTTGCGTACAGTTTAAACGTGCTTTTGTTTTCATCAACAGCGTTTCTGCAAGATTCTTTCCACCACACGTTACCCGTGTGTTTGAGAGATTTTGATTGACTAAGAATCGAAATTGCTCACCGGCAGCGTGCAATAGTGAGATAGTAAAGTGGCTGTACATAGATTCTATGTCAGATTTATCAAAAGAATTGGCGTCATATGAAGATAGCACAGATTGAAAATTTGGCCCAGTCAGCTGGCTTGTAATCAAAACTTTGGGATGCTATCCTTACTGTCATTTTGGCTCACTACAAATCCTCTCAGAGAAATAACTATGGGAATATGATCACTCCCTAAAGTGTTATCATAAATGTGCCATGTACAGCTTGGGACCATGATGGGAGATAAAAGACAAGTCAATTGCGGATGATCTGTGACTTGGGATATCATGCAGTCTCGTGATACTTCCATCATTTAACAGGACGAGTGGAGAGTCTGATATGTTCTCCACTAAACGGTTTGAGCTGACTTTCGTGCAAGCTCTATCCCAGAAAGGAGCATGTTCAATAAAGTCCCCTGCATTTACTACTTTGAAAGTTTATATTATGTAGCCAGTCTGAATTCCTATCAATGACTCCTTTTGGGAAGTACACAGAGACAATGTTTAAGACTAGAGAATTGTCAAAGTGAACAGAAGCAGCACAAGAATACACGTCTGAGGTGCCAGGAGGTATAGGTGACTGAAGGGATGTGTAAATTAACTAGTCATTTATATAATTGGCTGCAGAGACTTTCTTATTGTCACCAGTTTCTTGTACCACAGGCGTGTGTGTGTGTGTGTGTGTGTGTGTGTGTGTGTGTGTGTGTGTGTGTGTGTGTGTGTGTGTGTGTGTGTGTGTGTGGTGTGTGTGTGTGTGTGTGTGTGTGTGTGTGTGTGTGTGTGTGTGTGTGCGAGCGTGTGTAAGTGTGTGTTCGTTCTTCTGTTTAACGTCTGTTCACTTGTGAGTGATATTAGACGTGAATAAATGAAGAGCATGACTGAAGGAGTGAATGATTGAGTGAATAAGCCTATATGTTACATAAGCGTGTATGTAGGCCTTGTATGTGTGAGTGTATACGTGTATATATCTGTATATGTATCTAAACAAAAAAAACAAACAAACAAAAACAACAAAAAAAGACAAAAAAAAACACAAAAAAACAACCCCCCCCCCCCCCCCCCCAGGTAGCTTAATACAACAATTAATGGGTAAAATTAACAGAAGATATAGATCTAACATAATATAACAATAAAACAAGATCCTTCACTATCTAAACTTACGAGTGAAGGAGTAAAATGCAGGCCATCATTATACAACGCACTATGAACTAACACAAAACAGTTTAAAGAACAACCCCAATCGGACTATGAAATAAGTGTTCAGCAATTTCGATCAGCAAAAGGTGGTCCGAAGTATATCTTGCAAGTTTTTTTCAGAAAAATTATTAGACCTTATGATGTTGGTAAGAAAGAAGATAACTTGCGACAATTAAATAAAATTGGCTCAATGTTATTTCTTTACCACAATACATTAGCATTTTACTAAACTTTGTTTTTATAAGCGTTTAGCTTTAATCGAATCACAAGGGAATATATTTGTCTGGAATAATAAACTGGATGATCAACATTTTTCTTAGAACAAGGTCTATTGGAAAAGCTTCCCACTGTTTGGATGAAATATCAACATTTATTGAGCTCTCTTCCGTGCAGTTGATTCAAGGATACGATAACATTCTACGACTGATGGTTTTATTTTCAGCTCGGACGATGACCCTGCTTTTTTAGCACCATTTTTTGCAGCCCTGTCAGCCAATTCATTCCCAAGTATACCATATGCGAAGGAATCCAGCAAAATTCTATAATAGTGCCTTTAGACGCCAGCCAGTATAAAAGGATATTTAATTTCAACACAAGGTCGGGTCGTGTCGATATATTGATGAATCAAGGCAAGTAAGACTGATTTTGAATCTACAAAAATAACTATCTGAACAATTACTGGGAAGATCTCTTAGAAATTCCATTGCTAGCATAATAGCTACTAATTCAGCTGTGAATATAGATAGATAACTACCCAGAAAGAACGATCTTGAGTTTTAAGCGAAGGAATAAACAAATGCTGCACCAACATTTCCATCATCTAAAACAGAACCATCAGTAAACACCTGAAGATGATTTTGATATTTTCGTTATACTGTGATTTTGCTAAATTAGCAATGATATTGATATTTTCCCCTTTTTTGATGTCAATGTAACCAAATATCAAGAAAAGGTTTTGGTATTTCCCATGATGGAATAAATGAGAAGATGAATTTTAGCCACATCTTTGATATGAATTTTTGAACATTCAATCAAATCAGAAGTATATGTACCTATAGTTTCTTGCGATGTAATCATAATTGCCCTTTTTTGGAAAGTCAGTGTTCGATCTAAGTTTTAGGTCTTCTTGAAGTAATTATCATTAACACTTGATTTTATGAAGAATTTGATGCTGCTAGTTCACGATAATCATCAAGGGGCAAAATTCCAGCTTCTCTATATGTTTTTGCATTTGAGGCATGAACAGGGATACCAAGAGCATGTTTAATGGCTTTGCAATCCAAACTTTGTAACTTTTTCAGAAGACATTTTGGAGCACTAAATATACTTCTTGACCATAAGTAAGTTTTGATCTAACAAGAGCTATGGAGAGATGAAGTAAAGTTTTTGAATCCATTCCCCAGGGTAGTCTGCTTATGATTTTTAATAAATTCAAACTTTTCCTAGCCTTTGTTAATATATATTCAAAATGAATATTCCAAGATAATTTTGGTGTAAAGAAAACTCCTAAAAATTTAACACTTTGTTTTATTCTAAAGATTCACCTAGAAGTTTGAAGACTGGTACATTTTCGGATTGCTTCCTGCATTAAACAACATCATATTTTTTTTTCAGTGGACAAAGATAGACCATTTTGTGTCATATAGTTGCCTATGCTGTCTAGATCTCTTTGATATAGTCTTCTAACATAATTCTGTGCTATTTGTGGAGTTGACGTTTCAGAGTTACTTCCATCCACATGCAGATATCATCTGCGTATTGCACTAGAACAACATTTTTGGAGACTGCTTTTGGGAGATCTTGTATAAGGATATTAAAAGAATAGGCGCTATTACTGAACCTTGCGGGATTCCCATGTCTAGGTGTGTTGTAAGTGTGAGTGTGTGTGTGTGCGTGTGTGCGTGGGTGCGTGCGTGAGTGTGTGTGTGTGTGTGTGTGTGTGTGTGTGTGTGTGTGTGTGTGTGTGTGTGTGTGTGTGTGTGTGTGGTGTGTGTGTGTGTGTGTGTGTGGTGTGTGTGTGTGTGTGTGTGTGTGTGTGTGTGTGTGTGTGTGTGTGTGTGTGTGTGTGTGTGTGTGTGTGTGCTTTCTCTCATTAGCGCACATAAAACGATAACTAGAATATAACAGGAATAAAAAAAAAAGAAGAATTCGTCATTAAATTACTAACGACAATATTCCGTTTATCCCGCTTTCTTGAGATAACGATATCAAAGTCGAAAAGTCTATGGATGTAGTTCTGTATGCATGTATCAATGTATGTTTGTATGTATGAATGTCTCTATCTCTATCTCTCTCTGTTTATCTGTCTGTACATATCAATATAATTTTTATTGCCATGACTTCTTTTGTACACAGTTCGTATTTTGTGACACATACAATGTCAAATTCTTTGAAGGAACCCATTTCCAGGCTCTTAAAACGCAAGAACGTTATCAGAAACAGTTTCACTTTTCATCCAGCGAATGTGCTGTAGGGTGTGTATTGTCTGTTAGATGTTGGCACATGAATTGAGTGGCACCACCCGCACATGGTAACAATAAGTTGAAATGAAAGGGGTTAATCATAATTATCACTGGAGAAACAAAGAGCCCTTCATATTAAAAAAAAAAAGAAAGTATGTGCACTAAGACAAAAAAAATATCAGTCTCCCTCTCCCTTACTTTGAATATGAATACTGCATCATATACAGCCCAGCAGTGTTTTGAAGGCTGGACAATGTGTTATATTAAGACAGAGTAGCTTATCTAAATTTTATACACACATTGATAATTATTTCTGAAATACGCTCAAATATTCGAAGAGTAACTGGGGGCGAGAAGTCAGTGTGTGTGTGTGTGTGTGTGTGTGTGTGTGTGTGTGTGTGTGGTGTGTGTGTGTGTGTGTGTGTGTGTGTGTGTGTGTGTGTGTGCATTTAAAAGAAAAAGAAATGAACAGATAGTTTTCCATTTTTATCTATAGCATTTGTTCCTAGAAAACACGTGTCCTTCAACCACAGAAAGGCAGACAGCCAACTGGACCTGGTGTCCTTAACCTGCGCAAATGGTTTGTGACGTACACCAGTTCGGTGGACTGTAACACGGGTGTGCAGATGCGTACGTGGTGAGCATGTGGGACACTCGAAATTTCTGGGATGAAAATGAAAAAAAAAAAGCTTTGACTTGGAAAGAGGCGAAACGAATTGTGGCAATGTCACGCTTCTTCCTAAGTTGAAGTAACCCATGTTCAGTGTTTTCTATGAGAAGCAAAACGCTTATTGTGCTATAAACTGTTTCCAACCAGAAAAAAAAATTGGAAGGGGGGTGGGGATATAGAATGTTCTTTAGTACTGAGCAGACTGTGACAGCGGTGAATTACACTGTATAACATTTACTGTTTTGTTAGATTCTCACAGTTTTGTGTCTGATGACAAAGACCATGTGACACTAAACTGTTTTGGTAACTTCTCAGATATCCAAATATAAGTAATACTTCAAATGCCAATGAGACAAGGCATAAACAAGCACATAATCAAAACGCAGATAAAAACGGGAGACGCATAAAAGAAATAACAAGCACACATTAAATTAGAAATAAATAAATAACGATGTCATTTTACACCATCTTATATCTTTTGTCGAAGATCTAGTCATTGTTTCATTTCAACACTCGTCTTCCAGCCACATGCGATGATGTCCACAAATTTGACAACAGTCAGCGCGCTTTTTTCCCGTTTTTTTTTTGCCAGTGATGAACAAAAGTGAAGTTCCAAATAGTAATGTTCAGTCTCCATCATCGTATCTTATTGCAAACAACAACTGATATCACACACACAGACACACAGACACACACACACACACACACACACACACACACACACACACACACACACGCGCGCGCGCGCGCGCGCGCGCGCACACTCACACACACACACACACACACACACACACACAGAGTGGTGCGCGCGCGTAATCACTCTCACACACACACACACACACACACACACACACACACACACACACACACACACACACACACACACACACAACACACACACACACACACACACACACACACAATTCAAATGTGTCCCTAAAGCAGAATTTTTTAGCATACACGGATGTCAATTTGACAACATTGTATTTTATCCTGCCCGCGGTGCCATAAGATAAATAACAGGTGGAGAACAAAACCAAAGAAAATAATGTAAAGTCATCATGGTGTCTGTTAAACCTCTCATATTTGCCTTCAAAAATTTGTTTACCTGTAGTTAGCATTTTAATCTGCACGAGAAAGTATGATGTTTACCTTACATTTGTATAAGATTAGTTTCAAAACGAAGTAACTGAGGGCGAAACAAAAAGTTAAATTTAGAAAGAGAAGGTATATAGTTACCGCCGAGGACACAGGTAAGGTAGGGTAATGTTGCTTAGAGCCCAGTCGACCGCAGAGGACCATACCATGGCTGTCACAACGTTAAATTCAACTCACAAGTTATAAAAAGCCCACCATTCACGCAATTCCTAAAAAAGAAAAACTCACCCTTTTAAGCGCACCAGAAATGTCAATCTCTTTTAGAAACCCAAAGACCAAATCAGGTGGAACACCTCTGAACACAGTTTTCATTGAGTCTGCTGTAAATTTGTTTATGTTCACACATCATGCAAGTCCCAACATTCTAAAAGATTATGTCTGACCATGTGTGGCACATGACATGGAAGCACCGCGGAGCTTCGTCACCTTTTAAAGATAAGAATG
>JAFLJL010019011.1:28006-63675 GCA_018398815.1 Conus ventricosus | reverse complement strand
CACTCACACACACACAGCACAAACATCACACAAACACACACACACACACACACACACTACACCACATGGCAACACACACATAATTTTTTCAATTCTTGAAGATCAACATATATCATATAAATATATAAATATATATATATATAGTAATATAATATATATATATCTATATATATATCTATATAGTATATATATAAATATATATTATAAATACACTCCTAGTTTCCTCTGAAAACCTGTAAGTGTAACTAGCTGTCGTAATAGATTCTACTGGTACTGACGCAGAGGCACTGAAAGAAAAACTTTAACATAAAAGATAGGCGAAACGTATGGTATCTCCTTATATGTGTTTAGTTGAAATGCATTTTTCGATCTCTATCATTGTGTGCAACGGCACTGTGCACATTATTTTGCATGGTCTTCATTGTGCCATTTCCTCCATGCGAAATTCATGTTTCTGTGTCTCGAAAGGGCGTGTTATTGTAATTACAGCGAAATCCTTAATTCAAACCTCTGTTTCATTAGTCACCAACTTGGGTTCATATTTCCTTACACTCACACCTATGGCCAGTGAACTGCAACTGGAACTGTGAACCGTGTGTCTAGTGCACGGGGATATAATGCGGGCCAAACCCTCTCCATCCGCCGCCTTTAAACCTCCTCTGAGCTGATCATGTACTCTGTTACTGCTGGTGGACACAGAGGGTTTTTCATAAACCAACGAAATATCCGTACTCCACGAATCTTCGTAACCCTCGAACCGTCAGCCCTTCGCAAACTGCCTTGTCAAACGGTTCGAGCGCTGGCCTCAGAGCTGTCGTCCGTGAGTTCGAATCTCTCGTGGGATCGGGATTTATGCTTTGTTTGTTGTTTTTGCTTAAAATCTTCTCTGTCCACGCCATCATAGCTAACAGTATTTAATTGCTAATAAAAATGTGTACAACTTTATTCAGAAGTTTGCGGGGGTACGTCCCATGCTCTTTTAGGTTTTGTTTTACACACACACACACACCACACACACACACCACACACACACACACATCACACACACACACACACACACTACACAGGGCACGACACACACACTACACACACACCATCACACAAATACAACCCACACACGCAACGCACGCACCACAGCGCGCAAACACACACACACATCTCGTGTGTCTGTCTATCGTCTATCTGTCTAACCTGTACATCGAGTCATATCTGTCTATGTCTGTGTCCTGTGCTGTGTCTGAGTCGTCTGTCCCTCTCGGTCTCGGGTCTCTCTCTCTCTCTGTCACTCTCTCTCTCTCGTCGATCCTATCTCTCTCCTCTCATCCTCGCTCTCTCTCCTCTCTCTCTCCTCTCTTCTTATCCTCTTCTCTCTCATCTTCTCTCTCTCTCTCTCTCTCTCTACTGTCCTCCCCCCCTCTCTCTCTCTCTCTCTTGCTACGTTGCGCTCACTCCATACTTCTTATAGAAAGAAGAATAGATAGATAGATAGAATAATAGACAATAGATAGATGATAGAATAGATAATTAAAGCATAAAAGCAAAAATCAACATATTAACACCTCTATTTTTAATGTATGTTTAGACAATAACGTATTCGCCTCCCAAAGCTTCTCATCCAGACTGTCCACAGGTCATACTCGTGTTAGTAAAAACATCTCATTCGCAGTGTTTTCTTGTAAACATGTCCGCACTGCTGTATAGATAATGAGAAACTGTCAGCTTGTGTAACAAGTATATAACCTGAGCAGGTACCACGACAGAAAGTGTTTTTTTTCCACACGAGATGGTCATTGTTTGGCTGATATAGTCAGTTAAATCAATGGGGGGGAAAAAACCTAAAACAGATAAAAATGAACGACCCACTGCAGCTAGGAAGGTAAGAGTTCGCGACAGTTTTATTTACGTTGGCTGTTCGCACGGTATGCATCACACACTGTGTTTTTGCGACCTGTCAATCTGATGCCACATTTATTGATCCTTACACAGAACAGTACAGAAGATGACATTACGTTGAGCTGTAAAAGGATTGCATGGCAGGGTACCTTGCCTCGTTTCGTTCTTGGCGACCTCAACTGGCTTGAAGCTGCGGAGAAATAAATGTTTGTAAGGCTTTTATTATTTTGTTTTAAAAATGCAGGTTAGTTACAATGTAAGGCACTCTTCGGACGACGGTATGGGGGTTCAAAAACAACATGAACATCGTATTGATGGGATTCTGAAACATTGAAAATTTGTTGTTGATTTTTTTTTGTTCTATTGCTTATACTTAGTCTTTCAAATGAGACCTATAAACCCAGGGTTCCGTGGTGAACGCACGCATAACTTTGGCACATCACTAAAATCGCATCACCAACTTTCGAAAGGTAGCCAGTTCGGTCATTAATATGGATGACTACATTTACACATAGCATGCACCCGCGTGAGAAATGGAAAGAACGAAGGAAGTAAGAAAATTGATGAACGGATATTGAACCATATTGACTGAAGGACACGGACACGACTAAATGTACAGCGCCCATCCGGCAGTTCTTCATTCGGCATCTACGCATGTAGAACAGCCCATTGTGTAAACGCGTGGGAATTGTAAAGTGCCTAGAGCTTGGTCTCTAGCAGAGAGTAAGGTGCTATATAGTAATACATTGTAATAATAATAATAATAATAATAATACATAATAATAATAAATAATAATAATATAATAACAACAAAACTATTTCTAACAATGATAATATAATAAAACTGAACGTGTTGGGTACGAAATGAAAGTGTACATCTGGTAGCTACTTAGCGAAAAAGAAAACAAACAAACACGGACACACACACACACACCACACGCGCTCGCGCGCGCGCCAAGCACTGCACGCAAGCACGTGCGCGACCACAACTCACGCGCACACACAATTCCTCCCACTTCTAACGAAGTTTTCTGTCTTCAGATAGTGTCAATCAGATTTGAAAAACTGAGATCTGTACCTAGGAACGTGCATACTGAACCACCAAGCGAGTAACAGTTTTTAAGTGTGTGTGATGTTTGTTGTTTGTGTGCGTTGCGAGCGTGCGTGTCGTGCGTGCGTGCGTGCTTGTGTTGCGTGCGTGCGTGCGTGCGTTACGTGCGTGCGTGCGTGCGTGCGTGCGTGCTGCGTGCGTGCTGCGTGCTTGCGTGCGTGCGTGGTGAGTGTGTGTGTGTGTGTTGTGTGTGTGTGGTGTTTGTGTGTGTGTGCTTTCCTCTCATTAGCGCACATAAACCACATTACTAGAATATAACCGAAATAAAAGAAGAATTTGTCATTAAATTACTATACGACAATATTCCATTTATACCCGCTTTTCTTTATAGAAACGATATCAAAGGCGAAAAGTTATGGATGTAGTTATGTATGTATGAATCATTGTATGATGTAATAAAATGTATGTATGTATGTATGTTGTGATGTATGTATGTATGTATGTCTCTCACTCTCTCTCTCTCTCTCTCCTCTCTCTCCTCACTCTCTCCTCTCTCCTCTTTCTGAGTGAACACGCGTCACCGGTTCGGTCGGACGTTTTTGACAAGAGCTCCCTCCTTCCACCTGTAGCATAGACGTGAACTGTTTTTTTTACTTAAAATTTTCAGGTGTTTTCTACTGGAGGACTCGTGGCTTGCTCCGATCATTGCCAATTACTGCCAGCAGCACAGACTTTATGTTTGGGTATTTCAACCCTGTTTTCATCATCTTCGTGGCAAAGAGAGCGGGAGCAGCTGTGAATACTCACAAGTCCCGGACGGCTTATTTTTACTCGACTGGAAAGTAGGCCGTCAGACTTCTTTTTGTTGTGGTGTTGCCAGTGTTGATCTGCCGATGTGGAGACGTGGAAGAAAATCCCCGACGCACTCCATCATAATTCATCCACGCCTACGACGGGGTAGTGATGCGTGCCTGTCACAGCAGAAATGACTCTGTGATGATGTAGTGTCCAAGCCTTTCACCCAGACAGTCAATATGTGGAATCATTTGCAACATGACGATGTCCTCAACAAGCAGTGGTATGGTCGGTCTTGTCGCAGGCATCACACGAACTCGAACGGTTATACAGACCCTCCAAAGAGAATGCATGAGTAATAAGATTACATTCAGAAACTATAAGAACCAGTTTTGAACGAATACAGTCAGATCTACGTAGCAGGAAACGTTGAGATTTTCCTCCGGGCTGGAGTGAACGCCAGGTGAAACATCACCAGGCTGAGTCAGTACGCTCATTAACTTACTGAACACTACTACACTGACCTTCGTGTGGAACCGTGACGATGTTGTCGATGCTGTTCGCGTGGACGATAACGCAAGAGTGACCAGAAGAGAGATGTCATCGTTACCTTCAGGCTGCATGACTTTACCAAGGTCCCTTAATTTCCAGCCAGAGGCTCGTCGTGAGCTCCGATGAGAATGCGAGGTCGTCAGACTTGGTCCTGATCTCACCCCTCACCGAGCGTGACGATTGATGCGACACCGGAAGAGGGCGACGGGTGTACCTGAGAAACGGGGCCCCGTGTGTGCCCTCACAGCGTCTAGAATACACAATCAGGTCACGACAGAAACTGCGACTATGACTACAGACGGAGTGTTTAATATAATACACATCACACTCGCAATTACCGATATTGACACTAGAGGACAGACAGCTGACTTATGACGACACAGACCGTGCCCAAAAGGGTGTCTGTTCGAAGAACCAGTAGAGTGATGGTGGGTGCCCATATGGTATCCTTTAAATCTGTTCCTGATCTGGGCACTGACAGGGCTACATTGGACGACTTTCACGACACTGAGAACACTGGGTATGGGTTAATGAGACAGACCTGGTTGTGTGATCCCTGACGATGTAAAGACGGACACACTGAGCAGCAGACGGAAGACGGACTTGTACACCCATAGAGACAATGTCACGGGGTGCTTACCGACAAACTGACCGATGAACCTTTCCTACGACGACCCTGTACGATAGTACACTACGAGACTCAACCTGCTTCCGATTACCAAACCATTTATCTTATGACAATGTGGATCTGAAGTCAGCGCACACTGATCCATGGCCCATTGGCCTGAGTCAAGAGATGTGTTCCGTTTCACCCACACACCTGCGAGGCTTACGGCCAGTGGTATCCCTCCATCCACCCCGCAGCGTTGGGCCAACACCAACACCCTCAAACGTCGATTTATCTGCACCATAGTGGTGGAGCGGGGGACAAGGCAAGTGTTCCTCTTTGTCCACCCCGCAGGCCGAGCCTGCCACACCATGAGACGTGGCCTACGACACCAGAGGTGAGGAGCGGGGATCGCTTCAGGGGTCCCCTCTGTCCACCCCCGCAGCAGTCCATATAAAAGGCTATTTGACCTACGGCACCAGTGTGAGGAGCGGGGTCTGAGTAAAGTGGGGTATCCCCACTGTCTACCTCCGCAGCAGTCCGCAACACCAGGCGTAAGGGCCCAACTGCACCTTTGTGGTGCAGCGGGGGCCGATTCAGGGTCCTGTCGGTGGCTCTCACCAGGCATGGTCCGTGTCGGCTCGCGTGCTCTCTGACTTCGCCAGCCATGACACGGGGCCGCTCTCAGCCTCTGCTGCAGGATGCCGAAGGGTCTGGCTGGACAGACGTAAAAGCCTGATGCAGCAGGAACGCGTCCCCGGACGTCAGAGGTGCCGGAGCGTGGCATGCGGGGCTACAGGAGTATTGACTGCAGACCATGTGCAACACTGACCAACTCTAGTCGCCACCTGCAGTGCAACCACGTTGGTTACAAGAGCTGAAGACTGCACCTTAAGTTCTTCTTCGCATAAAGTTACATACAAAAGAATTTTTTACTTTTTCATCACTTAACATTGAGGTCTATGCGTTATGCTAGAGGAGCCGACTTTTTTTGCCTTTAGTTGACAGATATGACTTTAATGACTGTTGGCTGAAACATTCACTAAAGCAGTTCCAGATACAATGTTCCCTTCTCATAAAGTTTTTTCACTCTAGCCCGGGTGTTAAGGTGTCAGATGTAGTGTCTATGTCGTTTGTCGGGGGATGTACTTCTTAATTAGGAAATTAATTTATATGCAAATTATGTCTGACAATTAAGTGGGACAGTGAAATTGACAATAAAAAAAAATTAATATTTTGTCTGAATTTTTCTTCGCCGCCCTTCTGGATTGACCTCGGACTGTTTTGATTATATTTGGCTTAACTCCGCAACCTGAAGTTTCAAAATACTATGAAGAAACAGATATATAATATATACCGGGCAATCCTTGTTAGGAAGAATGCTTTTGGAAGTTTTCTAGAGAAACTGGGTGGTTTCCAATGATAATTAGTGGTGATTTGAATTCAAGAACTTGCCTACCTTAACCTGAGTAATTGTGGCCTCAACTCTGAAGACGATAAAAATGAAGTTATTTTGTAGAGAATTGTATTTCATATGATATGGATGCGTCCCTAAGTGAGTAACCCTTTTCCGAGAATCTCCAAGGATACTATGGGTAAACCCTTTTTGGTCGATATTTGTTAAATGTATGTCATGATTTGATCTGTGTAATTCTTAATGGTCTGAAAGCATGAAATGTCAGGGACTTTACTTATGTATCTGATAGTGATTTCTAGCGTAATTGATTATATTGATTTCCTCAATGTTCCTTGTACTTCCCATTGTCAGTACCTTTAATGTAAGTGACCGTTTTAATAGAACCAAAAGTAAGCGATTTGTTTCATTGTTTTTCTCACTGTTTGATAGTGCTGACTGTTTAACCTGTTATTGAGAATGATGTTTCACCAAGTTGTTTTCTGTTAGTAAGTACGAATGGGGGTGAAGAAAGTTCAGCTACTTTTCATGAACGTAATGAACACTGACCATGTCCTCATCATTAGTTAGTGAAGCGGCAGACCTTGTTTTTGCTGTTAACAATAATCAAGCCTTGTCCAAGTTCAATGAATGCTTTTGTGTATGCTTGGTGAATGCATGATAAAAATTAGATTTGGCATAGGTATGAGAAAAGTTTGGTTCGACCTTTGAATGTTAAACAAAGCAGAAAATTATTATCGAACACCGATAAACAAGTTTCATAAAACTATATGATAATGATAGACTTTCCTATGTCAGAAAAAGGAGAAGAGTATGGAATTTAAGATAGAAAAGGAAGCTGCATGATGAGAATAATATGCAATCGTCAAAGTAAATAAATGACTCAAAGAATTCTTGAATTGTTCGATCAGATGCTAACCAGAACTCAAGGTCAGGTGTTTGATTTCTAGTGAGCAGTGGTATAATCACTGCAAAAATTAAAGGTGTTTTTAATGACTTACCTGTTGAATTAAACACCAGTTCATTTTGATGAATATTTGATATGGAACCCTGTACCTACAGACTTGCGAGTTTTTTTTCTTTTTGAATCACGTATTCCTGTTACCGCAATTGAACTGCAATTTCGAGCAAAAAAGAGTACTAAGGCAGTGGCCCTAGAACAGCCTTATTGGAGAGTTTTATAAGAACATAGACAAGTCATTATGCCTTTCCTTGTTAAATTTTTCAATACAGTTTTATTGATGAGGGTTTGTTTCCGGAAGATTGGTCAGTGGTCTCTATCTTGCCAACCACATTTTAAGAAGGGTGATGGGAATTGTCCAGATATCAACAGTGGAGATAGTTTCTTTGCTGAACATTTGTAGTAAAAAACATAGCTTTGTTCTCAATATAAGTGTTTAAACCAATGGATTGAAATGAACAACATTCCATTGTGGAGTACAAGCTGGTTTTCGGACAAAACGATTTACAACCAGATCACATTTCACTTTACTGGCAATGATTCAGAAGCAGTTGTTAATGACACAGTAAGCTCTATGTCGCATTAATAGACTTTAGAATCTCTTGACCCAGTAAGTAATGGATAAATTATGAGAGTGTTATCTCCTGTTAATTGTCTTAATGGGAAAATTCATGAAAGCAGTTGCTAGGTGGTAAAACATTGAGAAGACCATTTTGTTCGAACTAGTGGTGACTCTAACTGACGAAACATTTTTTTTCTATCCCACGGGACTAAAACAAGTTAAGGTGTGTTCACCTGTAGCTTTTTTTCACAATTCATCAATGAATACACTAAAGTATTTAACACTATTGGTAGACATGGTGTTCAGCTTCTCGCAGACCTCACTGGAACTTTTTGGATTCCTGTTATTTGCTGATGATGTTGCATTATTTTCTGATACTGTCATTGGTTTGAAAACCCAACTGGTAATTTCTTGTATAATACTTCAAAACGTTTAGCCTTCCCTAGTCGATCCGAAATTCACTCAAAAATTACAGACACGTTCTCGAATCTCCCCCTTCCTTGCAAAGGTCCTCGAGAAAATCGTTCTTGTGCTGCAGCTCACCCAAAGCTCACATCTTACTCAAATGAGTTGAATTGACCCTCCCCATTCTGCTTTACAGGCTGGCCATATCACATAGACTGCTCTCCTAAGAAAGTTTTAAACGATCTCTTCTTGGCCCATTGATGATGACAAAGTCTCCCCCTTCTCTCCTTTTTAGAATCATTCCGCGGCCTTTGACACCATTGCTCATGGTGCATACTCCTTTCTAGGACTCCAAACATTTAATGGCATTCACGTCACTGTTCTTGCGTGTGTTAGGTCCAAACTCAGTGATCGTCCCAGAGAACTGTATAGTCCAATTTCTTTCGCTTCATCTCCTACACCTTTACCTGTGGGGTTGCCGCAAGGTTCCGGTCCTTGGACAGTACTGTTTGCGTCTGTATGTTCCAGACCTTTGTCGACATTATCCTCAACACATCATTGCTGGCATTAGACATTCGCTGATGACTCCTCAGATGTACAAGTCGAGCACTGTATCTTCAACTCAAGAACGTTGTCAGTGATGATATAACTGTTCACTAGGATTTAAAGAATTGATGACTTTGAATAAGTTTGCAGCTTAAATGACGAAAAACTGACGTTCTTTTCTCCTCGCTCCTCCCAAACTCCAAGGTTCCATCTCTGCCCCTTCCTTCTTTCTCTTCCATCAGTATCGGAATGTTCTGATATTTCACCTCTCAATCCCTGGCTCGGAACCTCAGGGTGCGACGTTTTGATATCCACCCTCTCTTTCAAGCACCACTTGTCTAACTTTTTAATGCAGCATAACCTGGAATACGTAATATCAGTTCAATCAGACACTTCCTTTCCACTGAAGCCACAAAAACACTGGTTTGTTCCCAAGTTCCTCTCAAGGCTGGACTACTGCAACAGTCTATTGGCGGCTCACCAAAGTACCCTTGGGATTTTGCAGAGGAGGAGGTGTGATCACATCGCACTGCCCATGCTGAACAGAAACTGTACTTGGCTTATCCATACAGTATCGGTGGCAATGTTAAAAACTGGCAAGTTCTTGATTTCCGCCGCACTTCATGTAATCTCGTTCCATCACTATCTCTCATACCTTCTCTCTGCACCTACCAAAGCTCGTCGTACCCTTCCTCTTCTTCACAAAAACTTTTGGCGAAATCCAAAGCTTTCTCTAAAATCTGTTTGGCGAATCAGAGCCTTCAGTTTAGATGCAATACCTTCATTTTGGAACACCTCCTTGAAGACAACGTAATCAGATCCACACTTTTCTACTTTAAATCTCAGCCTCAAAACTGACCTCTTCAAAAAGGCCTATTCTCTTCGTAGAATGACTTAGATCACTCCTAAATTTCTCCACAAACTAAGGTTCGTGAGGCAGTTTAATCATGTAGATGCGGTCATGCCATTGTGTATTTTCTTTTGCTGTTGTGCATAATATTGAATGAAAACGTCCAATGGGTGGATGTAAGCACATTGAGTTGTACAACAAAAATGAGCTATATAAGAATTATACCTTATTATTATTATTATTATTATTTATTATTAATTATTATTATTATTATTATTATTACCGGTACTCAGATAAACTGCAGAAGGTTCAGAAAAGGCCGCTGCCATGGCTTGTTTGCAAAGCGTCTAAAAAACGAAACATGTCACTCCTCTGTCCAGGCAGTCCCTCTCCACAGGCTTCCATTCCAGAGGCGAATTGACCTACAGAGCTGTGATTCTACTGTTTCTCTCTGTTCTAGTACTGTACCAAAATATATTTCCGACATCCTCCACATCTTACACCCCATCCCGCTCCGCCAACTTCGTTCCTCTGGGGCCGACAGTAGCCTCTTGCTCATTGCCCCCATGTTCGCCTTCCCGTGGTGGGGTGTTTTCCTTGACTAAAACCCTGTGCCCACCCCTTTTTTCTTGTCTTTCCTACAGTATCTGTCCTACCATGTCATCGCTACTCCTTTTCCCCAGCCATTAAAGTCCACCCCACATCATCTGCAGCCTCTATGTCCGTCTTGTTACTTCTTCCCGGTTCTTCAGTCTGTTCTTGTCTACAATTATTCCAGTCTTCCTTTAAATGCTTCTTTTTCTGAGATCTATGGGAGTGGGGGCCCTAAGTCCCCCCAAATCAAAGGGTCTGAAAAGGGCCGAGAGATAAATGGCTCTGCTTTTAATGAGTCCTACAGCAGTCCTGTCTGGTTTTGAGGACGGTATCAGGCAGATGACGTCCTGCGAGTTCATCTCACATGCCCTTTCGTAGGGCCATCCATTCCCCCTTTCCCCTAGCACGGCAGCTCTCCTAGGGTGACTGTCAAATTCCTCCGTCATTGAGCCTACCCCTATGAGTAATCAAAGTAATCATTCCAAACCCCAAAGAGAGAAGCAGAGATTCAGAGTCAGAGGAAGAAAATACGAGAAGTGGCAAAGAAAAGGGTATCCAAAACACATGGCCAAGTTTCCCTTTAAATAGTGGAAGCAAGAGATCCAAAAGAATCCATTGCTGGGATTTCTCCGTTCGCCTTTTTGTAAGGGGTTTGAGGGAGTTTCATCCACAGGATTCAAAATGATAAAACGACTTCGATCTGGGTAGTTACCTTTTTTAACTGTGCTACGGAAACGCGTCACGATTGCTGCTGAAAAAGATGGTTTCCAATTATGCAGATCACATTTAAAGTTTCTATTCACCCCATATCTCAACTACTCGAAAGGGTTATTAATATGCTGACTGGCTGGAGTTGCTGAAACAAAAATAGGGACGAGAGGGAAAAGTCAGGGTGTTCTACAGGTCCATAGAGTGAAAATATCTAAAGGAAGGACTTAAATGAAACTAACACGCTATTCTTGACTTTTGCTATGCCATCTCCCCAGAGTTTGTCAAAGTGGTTATGTCCGAGTGAAAGTTACGCCTCTTGTACCATCTCCTTTGCGGTGTTTCAATGTCAACGCTTGGGCATTCCATCGAGCTTTTCGGGTCAGGATCTGTCGTGATTGTGGTCAGAAGAAGCATGATGGGTCTTGTACAGATGCTGTATACTGTGTCAATTGTAAGGGTGATCATTCAGCAAATTCAAAAAGTTGTCCAGTGGGGGAAAAGGAATGCGGGGAATTCAGAAAGTAAAGATTGAGAGGAAATGTTCCTTTCTTGAGGCTAGAAGATTAGTGGAGGCCAGACTCCTTCGGCTGCTTCTATGCACAGAAGGGTTAACAATTCTGCGAACCGTCATCGGGTGATGATCTGGGAGCAGCTCCATTCACTGCTCTAGAGAAGAAATTGACAGAAATTTGTCATCGGTTTTGGATCGGCTTACCCGGCTTGAACGGTCGGTTGAGGTTTTGTCTCAGAAATGCAATGGTGTTACGTCCGGCAGTGTACAACAGGGTTCGGCCCCTGCTGGTGAGGGAGGAGGTGTTTCGGTTGTGCAGGGGGTTGTGGATCAGAGGTCAGGGGTGAGGATCGGAGGAAGGAGATGTCCCCTCGCTCGCAACCAATGGCAACAGTGGGGGACGGGCAACCAGGAGGAGCGTCCTTGTCGGACTCCAACGCCCCTCCTAAGGGCAAATCTCGAAGTCCAGGTATTGTGGAGCAGGTTTCAGTCCGGTAAGACCAAATTCCAAGTAACAGGGCAACAAACAACTTAGAAATTTATCAGGAGCATCGCTTCTGATCTTGTCTTGAAGAACCGTATTTTAGTTCTTTGGTGGAAAGAGGAAGTTTCTGGAGAAGAGGATGAAGATATTCTTTTAACAAACCTAACAATGGACATACTCCATGAACATAAGGGAGTTAAAAAGCAAATTGTCGGGACCTTGAGCCTATTATTGACAAGTATAGATCTTTCGGAGTTCTCCTTCAGGAAACCTTTTAACTGCAAGTATAAGCTGCGATTCCCTGTTTCTCCTGCTTACTCAAGCCAGCTTCGCAGACTTTTCACGGAGAGGTGTTTTCTCCTTTAATTCATAATTCGGTACTACATACAGAAATTCCACTTCAGACGATATGGAGGCAGTGGCAGCTCGTATCGCGTTAAACAAGTTGTTACGATATGTTGTTTGTATTTATCTCCATCTCTGTGATTTCGAAGAGTCAGTTGGATGTTTAATTTCTCAGCTCCCTACCCATTTCTTTTATTGGGTGACTTGAATGGTCAGTCTCCACAGTGGGGAAGTAACCGCACAAATCCTCAAGGGAAAGTTCTTAAGATTTTTATATCTGATCATGATCTCTGTCTTTTGAATATTAGGCCTCACCGACCTCTTGTTCTCCTTCTGGTCTTTGACTCACTTGGATTTGTCCATTTGTGACCCTTCCTTATGTTTATGGACTGAGAATGGCAGTGCATTCGACCGAAGCGGGAGGATCACTTTCCGGTTTTTATTCGTTTACAAGCAAATGCAGGAGTCCCCCCCGGAAACATGGAAGGTTCGCTCTGCAGAGTGGAGTCTTTATCACAACAATTTTAAGTAGACTGCCTATGAACTGTTGCTGAGTTAATGATCCTGTTTTTACAGTCACTAAAGTGATATAGAGAGTGCTAAGGAAGCGATTCCCAAGTCCCGTGATAAACCAAATGATGTTAAGACCCCTTGTATATAAAGAAGTGCAAAACTCTGTAGTAAGGAGAAAAGGGCTGCAAAGACTTTTTACTAGGTTTCCTCCCTAGGTGGGAACAAAGTTAAACACAGCGTGTAGGGCTAAGTGTCGATATACGTTAAAACTAAGAAGAAAGAAATCTAGGAAAATTTCTTTCAAATCTGTCCTTTAAGGTCAATTCAAAGAAATCTGGAAACTAATTCGTAAGATTAAGGGAAAAGTCGGCTACAATCAGTTATAAAAATGTTTTGCAAGTAAATGGATCGATTATTACTAATAAAAAGGGAGGTTGCTAACTTGTTACTGCTACTATCCATCAAAATTTGTCAGCTATCATTATTGCAAGGAATTCCAGCGTATCAAAAATCAACGGAGTCAAAATCTTGTTTCTTCGAGCCAGATAGTTACTGAGGATTACAACTGCGGTTTTTAGCATGGATGAGTTAAAGACGCCATTTTGAAAGCCAACAACTCAGCTCCTGGACCAGATGACATCATTATCAATTTATCAACATTTGCCAGCTAGGGTTTAAATGTGTTGTTGTCTCTGTTAATCATGTTTTGGTGTTCGGGTAGGTTCCATCCTTCTTGAGAGCGCGGTGTTTATCCCTATCCGAAACCAGCAGAGATCATTCGATCCTAACACGACTATCGTTTTCCTATACGCCTGCATACTAGTTGCTTATTAAAAACTATGGAGAGAATGGTAGTTGGGTGATTCCTCGTCATGTTATGGGCATTAGAATGTCTGGGGGCCTTAGATGTTTCCCATGTGATTTCGGATACAACCGCAGTACCTAAACTGATCACTTGGTCGATTAAGATCTTTCTTTTTTTTATCAGAATGCTTTGATGAATGGAGAACAGTATCTATTCTTTTTGATTTAGAAAAAGCTTATGACTCAACATGGAGGGCACGGAATTCTTCAGGACTTGAAGGCACTTTGATTGTAAAGTAAATTACCAATATTGTTTATTGCTAATTTTATTATTTGTTCTAACAGGCATTTCAGTGTGACTTCATTCGACCTTTTCGATCCTTTTGAGCAGGAGATGGGTGTCCCTCAAGGTAGCATCCCGTCTCCACTTCTGTCAATCTGAAAGATTAATAACATCGTTCAGTCAGTGAAGGTCTGGATTGATAAGTCATTATTTTGTTGAATGACTCTCCATCTCTGCCAAGGGAAAAACTTTGGCGCAGCTGAACGTCCAACTTCAGTTGTGTGTTAATCGTGTTCAGCAGTGGTTACTGAAAATGGATTGAATTTGCACTACGAAACAATTAATTCATTTCCATAGAAAAAGCTCAGGTCTTAGCACCGGCTATCAGTCTCAATGGTCAGGTAATTAAAGTGTCAAACAGGGAAATTTTTGGGGTTATTTTAGATAATAAGGCTTTCTTTTTTGCCTCGCATTAAGTAATTAAACAATCTTGCCAGTCAGGTTTGAAATGTTTTGAGGTTATTAGTCACACTGATTGGGTGCAGACAACGAACTTTGTTGCGATTGTATCGGCTTTTGGTGAGACCAAAGCTAGATTATGGGTGTGTGTTATATGGTTCGCACAAAAGTCTTACCCAAAGCTCTGGATCCAATTCATCATCAAGGACTGCGGATTGCTCTGGAGCACTCGCACATCTCCAAAAGAGAGTGTGGTATGTTGAATCTGTGAACCTCCTCTGGAGCTAAGGAGGTCTGCGTTCTCCATGAATACTACCGTGAAACTGAGGGCTAATCCAGAAAACCCGGCCTATGAGATTTGTTATGAACCCGCCTTTAGGGCAAATATGACTTAAAGCCAAATGAGATTCCTCCACTAGGTAATATCGTATTTGCCCCACTTTGGGGCAGCTGAAATTGATCTTGAATGCTGGTGATGACGGTCCATTACAGACTGATTTTCCTCCTTGGAAATCGCAATCCAGATGATTAATTTATATTTAAACTCATTTTCGAAAAGGAGGTCACCTCAGTCTGCAATAAACAACTTTAATCTTGGGCAATGTGAACTTTATAAAGATTTTATCAGATTTTACTGATTTCTAAAAAAGGTGAGAGGCTGCAAGCTGCCAGTGTGTGTGATAACAATTTTCAGGAGCTACTTTGTTAAGATTGCGGGATTGGTCCGTCTGTTTTATACTGCTGAACTGAAGGCTTTACATCTGGCCCTCGGTGCGGTGTTCAGGTTCAATCTGAATGAGTTCCTTATGTTATCGGATTCATTGTCGCATGTCCCAGCTTTTTATCGACAAGAGAAGTGGTCACTTCATTTTGGCTGATATTCTTGAGCTTCATACTCAGCTGTCTCTTCGGGAAAGCATATAGTTTTCTTGTGGTCCCCAGCCACATGGAATCTATGGAACTCTGTGGTGACAAAGCAGCCAACAAGCTCTCGTTTGCGAAGTCGTTCCAGGAGGCCTAGCAGTTTGTTCCTCACTCTACTAACGTCATAAATCCAGTTTGTATTGTCGTGAACTGTGGGCAGAGTGAATGGTGTAATCAAATTCATAAATTGTTTAAAATTGCCCAGATTTAACCAAACCTTTCTCATCGGTTGTAGACGTAACCGAAAGAAATCGATTTTTGTCACGGTTACATATTGGGCACAGCTATATAACGCACAGTTGGATATTTCAGAAGGGAAGACCCCCCATGGTGTGTTGCGTGTGACAGCTTGTTCAGTGGTTAATCAGTTTGACAAAAGTCTGATTTGATGTGGTAGCAGAGAGAAGTTTCTTTTCCACCAGTGAATTATCGCGGTTCTTTTTCGTGAGATTTCAGTAGATCTATTTTTTCTTTTATTGAAAGAGGTAAAACTTATTTATAAAATATAGGTTTTTATTAATGTTATACAGGTGTCCGAAGGAGTTAAAAGATAATTGTGCTTTTGTCCTCATAAATTTTTAAGTGAAGGTGTTAATACTATGTGGGTATTTGTAGTCAAGAGACTCAGATATGATAGCTGGGTCCTGATTTGCTCCTAGAAATCCGCTGACCCTAATAAACACAACTACTAACTAACTAACGAGAATGTGCTGATTTGATTGTATCAGAGAGAAGTTCTTTTCCCACATGATTATCGTTCTTTTTCGTGAGATTTTCAGTAGATCATATTTTTTTTTCTTTTTTGAAGAGGTAAACTTATTTTATAAAATATAGTGTTTTAATAATGTATACAGGTGTCGCCAGCGTTGAACAGATAATTGTTTTTTGTCCTCATAAATTTTAAACGATTTGTTAATACTAGTTGGGTATTGTATTTAGAGACTTAGATATGATAGCTGAGGTCCTGATTGCTCCTATAGTCCGCTGGACCCTATAACACTAACTAACTAACTAACTAACTCTTGCGCATTCCTTCTGTCAGAACAAAACCTTTGGTCAACGTTCTCTCTCCTTCCAAGGACCAACTGTCTGGAATACACCCTTCCCCCCCATCATGTCAGACACCTACCTTCACCCTCTTCTTTCAAATCTGCTGTCAAACTAACTTCTTTTATCAGCGTAAACACCCCCCCCCCCCCCCCCCCCACACTCCCCAACTTCCCAATCCACCTTGAGTGGGTTTTTGCGTGCACGCGTGAGTGGCCTGGTGGTTGTGTTGCTTGTACGTGCAGGCCGTGTTGATGTGAGAGCTTGCGTGTGTGCGTGCAGGTGTCTGAGGGCGTGGGTGTGTGGTCATGCGTGGCACGGGTACGCGCGCGTGCGCGTGTGTGTGTGTGTGTTGCTGGTAATGTAAAGCGCTTAGAGCCCTAAATTGTAGAGAATAGGCGCTATGTAAATCAACATTATTATTATTATTATTATTATATTATTATTATTATTATTATTATTATTATTATTATTATTATTTACTTGTGAATCTGGAAAAGTCAAATATTGTTGTATTCAGGAATGGGGGTTACCTTGCTTCAAATGAAAATTGGACTTTTGATGGTGTCAGCTTTCCGCTGTTAACATGTATAAGTATCTTGGCATAACACTGACTACAAGATTATCTTTCAAGCAACTATGTGTGACTAGCAAACAGAGCAAAGAAAGGATTAACTGCTATCAAAAGAATGCTATGGTCAATAGGTGAACATTCTCTGGTATGTTCTTTAAGATATTCGATTGCCAAATACAGCCTATCTTAACTTATGGAGCAGAGATTTGGGAACTGTCATCGAACCAGGAACAAATTGAAAGGGTGCACTTGGCTGCTGTTAAAAGATTCTTGGGTAAGTCCAAAAGCTCCTAGGCACTTAGTGTATGGAGAATCTAGAAGACCCCTTTTATGTTAATACTTATGCAAAAAGCATCAGATTTTGGCTTGTGTTGCTTGTATGGATAATAACAGACTCCCGAAAAAGCATATGATATGTTGCTGCATCTGCAGAATCAAAATTATATTACCTGGACACAAATGTTTGCTATGTTCTTTATATATTCGGGTTTGGAATTGCATGGGAAATGCAAAGTGTTGCAATGTGAAAGTTTTCATTGTAGAATTTAAGAAACGTTTAAGTGATTGTTACATCCAAGACTGGCATTCAGCTATTGAATCGCATGAATTGTACGATGTTTATCGGTCATATAACCAGTCTCTTGTTCGAAGTTCCTACCTCTGTGTAATTAAACATGTTAACATCCGCAGGTTACTTTCAAGGTTTCGGTTAGGAATGTCGCCTTTACGATGCCACTTTTTACGATATACTAATCGCAATAGAAACCATGACATTTTCTGTCCACACTGTAAGGAAGCACGGAAACTGAGCTTCATTTTCTATTGATTTGACCTTTGTACGAGAAGTTGCGCTTTGAGTTGATTCCAGCTAAATATTACAAACACGCTTCTCTATTCAAAATGTCCATGTGCTAGCCTGTTCTATTAAGATACTATTACGAGTGTTGGTAATTTCATTTATAGAGCAATGGCTGTTAGGAACGGAGTACTTAATGCTGCAGTTTGCTCATGAATGTTTTCTTTGTTAACTTTGAACACAATTCAGCTGCGTTTTCGTTAAGAGTGGCTTGTACCGATTTATTTTGACCTATTCACTCACTTTGATATGGGCCTGTGGCCTGTCAAATAAAATATTCTTAGTTCTGAGTTCTCTCTCTCTCTCTCTCTCTCTCTCTCTTTCTCTCTCTCTCTATCTCTCTCTCTATCACTCTCCTCTCTCTTCTCTCTCTCTCTCTCTCTCTCTCTCTCTCTCTCTCTCTCTCTACTCTCTCTCTTATCTCTCTCTGTATCTTTATTTATCAATCTGTCTGTACATATCAATGATATTGTCATTGCCTCTTTTCATACACATTTCGTATTTTGTGACACATACAATGTCAAAAATTCTTTGAAGGAATCATTTCCAGTCTCTTAAAAGCAGATCGATTCATCAGAACAGTTTCTCTTTCATCCAAGCGACTGCGTGTGGGGGGTGTATTGTCTGTTAGGTGCTGGGCACATGACCTGAGTTTCCACCACCAGCCCATGGATAACAAGAAGGTTGAAATGAAAGGGTTAATCATAACTATCATTGGAGAACAAAGAGCCCCTTCATATTTAAAGAAAAAGAAAATATGTGCACTGAGGAAAAAACTCAGTCTCTCTATCCTTACTTTGAATAGGATACTGGATCATATACTGCCCAACAGTATTATTGAAGTTGGACAATGTGTTATATTAGGACAGAGGATTTTATCTAAATGTATACCCACATTGTTATCATTTCTGGGGGAAAAAAAATACGTTCAAATAGTTGAAGAGTAAGGGGGGCGAGAGAGTCAGACTGGCTGTTGTGTGTGTGTGCAGTTTAAAAATTGAATCAGATAATTTTCCATTTATATCTTTACACATTTGTTTCCTAGAAAACACGTCTCGTTCAACCACAGAAGGGCAGCAGCAACTCGACTGGTGTCTGTATACAGGTGTCGCCGGAGTTGAACAGATAATTGTGTTTTGTCCTCATAAATTTTAAAAACGATGTGTTAATACTAGTGTGGGTATTTTGTTTTAGAGACTTAGTATGTATCTGAGGCCTGTTTTGGCTCCTAGTAGTCGCTTGGATCCTTAAAACACTAATAACTAATTAACTAACTAACCTGGTGTCCTTAACCTGGCGCAAAGGGTTCGGTGGGCTGTAACACGGGTGTGCTGGTGTGTACCCTGGTGACCATGTGCGTACTCAATTTTCTGGGATGAAGTAGAAAAAAACCCAAAAGCTTAAATGGGAAGAGGCTAAAAGAATTGTGGAATGTCCGCCTCTTCCTAAGTTGATGGAACCCTTTTCAGTGTTTTCTATGTAGAAGCAAAAACGCTTATCGTGCTATAAAAAATGTTTCATCAGAAGAAAATTAGGAAGGGGGGTGGTGGGGATAGACTGTTCTTTTAATGCTGAGAGACTGTGACAGGGGCGAAATTACACTCTACATTTACAGTTTTGTTAGTTCTCATAGTTTTGTGTCTGATGACATCGGACTATATGACGTAATATTTTGGTAGCTTTCAGATATCCAAATATAAAGTAATTAATTCAAATGTCTGTTGTGCAAGGCATAAACAAGCAGAGAATGTAAATATCGTCGTTCAAGCTCACCCTATCTTATTTTGCACGAAAACCCCCCCTTTTCACATACAAATCACGTCCTCTATGTCAGTTTTGCCAAATTTTAACACCTTTTCACAAACAAACTTAGCCACACAAAAACCTCTAAAAATCGACGCATTCGTACATAAAACGGGGGTTGCGTGCAGAGATAAATATTATGGTGATCGTGAACAAAGAATTTAACATTCTCTCCAGGAATATTAAAAATCTAAAGGTTTTACAGTACTCTCTTTACCTTCCAGCAACTATTAACATCGCGAGGCTGAGACCTTACTACTTTTCTTATAAGCTTCTTCTACCTCAAGCCACTATTAATAATGCGAACAATCAACTAGCCTTTCCCATCTTGATAGTTATTTTTACATCCAATGATTTTATAGCCCCCTCAATTAATTCTTTAAATTGGCTGTTTCCGTCAAACCCATATAATGTAATCACAAATCCTGCCTTAATTGACAGCAGCACTCTTAGAACTGTAGATGGTAGCCATTAAACAAATTGCATTTGTTTTGAACTGTTGTAAAATGGACATGTAAAATTGGGTTTCCGAGAAATATCAGAAGGTTTATTACCTTCAAATTGTTAAGCATCTTCCTTTTGTACTAAATTTTTAAGATCTCTCACTATTGCAGAAGCCCAAGATTTTAGCCATGCCTTTTAGGGAAAAGTGTACTTCTCTTCTTTCTTCTACGTGAAAATGTATAGTAATTCTGAGTTTTGCTTCGTTAATTTTTAACATTACAAAATCGTTAAGTACTTCTTTTAAAGAACAAAAGTTGTAATAACCTTGGTATTTGTATATGCCCTTATTTGACCGCCTTGTTTCGTCATCAACATTAATCCAGTTATTTTGATCTCCTTCGATTTGTTAACCCACATAACTTTAAAGCCAATTTCTTTAAGGGCATTCTAAAACTCCACTCCAATTGGCAATTGGGTACGGGTTAAGAATACACACGCTCGTTTTGCTTGGTAATATTGATGTACATCTTTGTTATAACTATTAAAAATATTTTTAAAAAAAAATGGAACCTTTTAACTATAAGAACGTGCTACTTACATGTAGGAAGCCTTTACTAACCCCAAATATTGAATTCAGTTTTCTAACCATTGCAGTAGATGAATCATTCGGCTTCCAAGTCTGATTGTAATCCACTAACTACAATATTTTAAATCCACATAAAGAGTGATAGGGTGCATCAGCATGGTCATCCCGCCCTATGGGACCGTTTTACCAGAAATAAAAAATCCAATTTTCGGTTTAAAATTTTGCATTTATGCGCACTACTGGCTGCAGTGTTTCATATGCAAAACCATTTAAACCACCTAATATTTTAGTTAAGGTCAGTATATAACTTTCATGTTTAATACCAGTACGACGAATTACTAACTGAATACAGTGCCTCCCAGCGACAACGCGTTTTTAATCCTTTAAAAGCCTATGGGACAATAATGCATATGAAGACTCTGCAATGATTTAACATTAATCCTTCAACTGATTTAGACAAAAGTTAGACCGCACTCCTGGGATAGGACAAAGTTATTTGTGGGGTGCCCAACGAGAATATAATAAGACTACTGGCCTGGCCACACTCTTTTCAACAGACAAACAAGTTTCGCTTAGGGTCAATTGAACAAAAACATCCTATGCTTGGGAACAATTATCTTAGATGAAAGTGCAGGCCTAACAATGCCAGGAGTGCAACGCCTTAATGATCAATACGGGAACTTACGTTGGGGGTCAATTAGGAGCAACAAGCACAAGACTAGTCTGATAGTCGATCAATCTCCACGGGCTTGATGCCCGAAAACAAATCTTTAGCCAATTTAGAAGATGCTATTAACTATGCTAGTTGATTTGCCCTTCCAGCTACAAAGATATCAAGACGTTCTTACACATGTAGGTCAAAGGTTGCCTTTTGTTGTAGGCCATGGATTCATAACTATGCATACCCGTCCTGACCTTAGATACAGATTGGCATGATACAGAAATATAAAATGAAAGCTCATAGCTGGAGACGACAAAATTAGGGCACAACAGGTTTAAACACGAGGCCTGCCCATCCATTTAAAAAAAGTACCTAGCCCTGAAGAAAGGCGATCCAGTTATAAGCGCCCACAGCCAGAAAGCAGCCCACAATCAGAAAGCACCACCTGTTTTGATCGCTCGGCACTGACAGTCGTACCAGCGAAAGAAGCCGGTTGTATTTTAACTTTTGACTGGTTAGCCATACTTTATTTCACTAAGAATTAACCAGCAGCTAGCCACTCCTAACGTCAAGATGGTAGGCATTAACCAGCAACTTTGCCTATAGTAGACAAAACCAACTAACAACACTGCCAATTATGCCAGGCAGAGCATCTAGCGCTTTAGCAGCTAACTTCTTTAATAAGGTTTGCTGATGATGCCATTGTTTTTATCCAATTTTTACCAGGGCTGGGATTGTTGGAAGGCGCTACTGACCCTGCCGGTGCGCCACCTGTTAAAACATAAATCAAGTGTAGAGATAGCAACAACGGCTGTTAATATGCTAAATATTGTTATCCCCTGTTCTCTGAACAGAGTCCTTATTCTTTCTGCTAGCGTCGTATTTACATAAAGAATTCTGTTTATATTTTCTTTAATTCTGCTGTTTTGTGATGCTAGCTGCGTCTCTGTTGTAGACAGCACTTCTACCTGGACAGACCTTTGTAGCTTAAATCTTGTATTTCTGCGGTCGTCTAGCCTTTTCTTCTCGCCTAAATTGTTATCGTCTGCATCAGCCAGTTTATTTTTTTCTTCTCTATCTCTCTATCCAGCTCACCAAGTTTTACCAAATTGTGTCTAGTATCACCCCTTATTGTCCGTAGAGCAGCATTAAGCCCAGGATTTTCACGCATAGGCAATGGAGAATCGTCAATTGTTTTTAATGCGTCTCCTCATTAAATACTCGTTTCAATTTCTAGCTATTAGTTCATTTGCTGTTCGATTTAATTCTTTGAAAGAGGTATGTTTTGTATATCGATTGTGTTGGCAACTCTGCCCCAAGTTTTGTAAAGACTAACAGCCTCAGGCCTTAACTTGTCAATAAAGTTTAATTGCCTTTTGGTCAGCAGTAGTGAGATCTCTAAGAATTGTGCCTGCTTAAAAAACTGGGTTGGGTATGGTTTAGCGTAAGCCGCACACGCGTTCCTTACTGGTTCTTACATACAATGATTAATTTTATCTGTTGAAAAAATCAGAAACCTAAGTGCTCCTGGCTGCTCTCGCCCCATATGGCTATATAATGATTCAATTTTATTAGCAATGTATTTGGCTTAATCTCCTCCTTGGCTGCTGCTGCTCGCAAGTTCTTCTAGCAATGAGGGACTAGTTCTTCATCTACTTCTCTCCCCCAACAGGTCCCAATGCGTCAAAATCTTCATCATATTTTATTTATATTCTTTTTTGTTTTAATTAAAAATGAACTTCATATGGTTGCGGACCTCGATCCATACAGAAAGCGAAGGAAACCATGGCGTAAAAGGTATAAGGCCGGACTGTAATTAGTGTAAAATACTCCATCAACAGTTGAGCCTGGCCAACCCCCAGTAAACAGTCAAGTTTGATTTGGCGTGCCGATGTTATAAGGCAGGAATGCTACTATCTTCAAAATATATGTTAAATGCAGATCTAATGCTACAGTTGTGCTAATTTGGGGAGGGATCGTTAAACATATAGCAATCAACTGGAGGGTAGAGAAGTCTTTGTACTACACGAGGGAGGACATTTTGCCCTCTATTTCTGATCATGGTTGCCTAAAAAAAGAAACGAAAGAGAAAGTTTATCAGGGAATACAAAGGCTCAAACGGCTCAAGCACAGGCTTAAAGCGGGAGGATGCAATGAATGATGTTAACGATGAGGCAGAAGCAAGAAGCATTTGGCAAAGATTCTGCATCCCTCTAGATTTTGAGTGTTAAGACGGCATATGCAGATTTACCAAGGCGCATAAAAGGAAAATTACTTATGAACTGACATTTAATCCTAGCGATTCTGTGTTCTGTCTGAAGACCTTTTAGCTAAATACACATTTTAGTGAATTACTCATGAGTTTGATTGTGTTACTAACCCGAACTGGCTAGACCAATCTTCACCCAGTATAAAAAATAAGAACAGTTATTTTTATTGAAAACGTTAATCACTCCCTTACAGAAATAGAAACAAGGAGAACTCTTAGAAAACATTACATATAAATCGTCTCTGAAGTCTTTAAAAGGCATTTTGTTCTTGTTTACAGAAAGACAACTCCTTTTCATAAGAGAATCAGGAAAAGCGTTTTATAATCCAAAAATTGAGAGGTTTGGACTGAGCAATAAATGGCAAGTCTGATCCGTTGTATTCGGGGCGAGGACTTTTACCTCACCCAAAACCTTCGATGAAATAAGAGAGTTGTTTGCTGGAGGTAGGCAAAGGGATCCTGCAGTTGATCGTGTATGTAAAAAAACTTCGCCTTTTGATGTAAGACTCGAGATACTTAATAACCAACTATGGGCTGTGGTTGGATTTTAGATCACATTTGACAACAGATTGTTTGGAGTGGAGAAACGGGTAGGGCAAGATGGTATAAAAATAAATATTCACAAGAAGCAGACGGAGACGGCCCCAATAAAAAAATGTATTTTTGTATAGTTTGTGATGCTCAGTTAAACATTGAGAAAACAGGCTAAAAGGACGTGGCTTATTAAAATGTAGAAAAAAAAATATTCTATAAAAACAGATGGCTAGTTTGACGTTTCTGCAAAAGATTCGCACTGTTTCTGATCCTGCGGGATTACTGGAGTGTGGGAAAACTGTCTTGTACTGATTTGTTACAAACAATGTACAGAAGTTTCATTACGAGCACATTGTTATATTCTGCACACCATTAAGCACAACAAGTCTTACCAAGAAAGGAAGTTACTTTGGACAGGACGGGAAAAATATTATATTTTTTTAGTGATTCCTAGCGACAAATGAGCGACTGTTTAGAACATTATGATCGATGTGTTGCTTCGATACGACGATAGCGAGCCGAAGTTATTACCGGAAATGACTGTTGGAGGAAGAAACGGTGAGAGGAGTAGGCTGACAACCAAGCGATAGGCGTAAGGGACGCTGTTAAACGGTCGTAGAGTGATGCGATAGATTGCAGTGAGGCGATTTTTTGTATAGTCAGAAGTGACTTTTTATGGTCGCAGGCGAGGTTAACAGATAATTACCTCGGTAGATATAATCTACAGATCTAAACTGACGTTGTTGACGAAAGTACAGATTGAATACAGACTAGCCAACAACGAGTTGTCGGTCCGACTTCAACGAAACAAAAGTGCAGGACACAATTTAGTAGTCCACCAGTTGTATAAATCATGGGCAGAGCATCAAACACCGCGAGCTAGGGCCAGATTCAAGTTATGAACGTGGAAAAACGAACTGGAACGTACGAAATAGGTAACGGACGTCAAGCAGAGAAACAAGCATAGCCGTTACATTGTCATTAACGGGCAAGCACGAACAAAGCACTAGACTCGATGTTGCCGGCTGAACAAAGGAGATGGGATGGATATTTTATCTGACTTGCACTTGATGTCTTTTTTCTACAAAGAGAGGTTGACTAGGCTTACACAGCATATCGACTTTGAAAGACTGAGGAAAAGGACAAGGAATGTCAATGTGCGATTTTCATTGAGTATGAAAGAAGATACAATATTTGCAGAAAATAAAATGGTATATCCAGATTCAGTTTCTTGCATTTGAAAACTGTGGACAATGCAGGTTATGTCAGTGAAACAGGAAAGACAATTAAGTTTGACAGCAGCGTCTGACAGATAATTTGCTTCAATGAAATCTGCTTTGGTGAGAATATTTGGGACAGTTCGACAGTAAAGCACAGTGAACGAAATCAAGATCAAGGAGGAAAAAGAAGAAGCATATTCCTGGTACTGAGTAAAATATCAGCAGTTCAGAAAGAACCATTAGATATCAGCAAACAGGTTCACAACATAAAACAACAGACAAAAAGGAACAATCCATTTCGACAGGACTGGCAAAAGAACCAGATGTGCTATTTGTGAGAGTGTGTTCACTGGCTAGGATTGCCCCCACAAGCATCAAAAACAAGAAGAAATCAAAAGACAGATGCAGAAGAAATGAAGAAGAATGTCACTTGGCCTTTGTTACAATAGAAAACAAATGAAAAAGCGATTACTCTTAAATAGAGTCCTTTGATGTTGCGGATCATTGCTACAGCATGTACCAAGACTGTGTGTGAAAAAAGATGGTAGATGAATATGTAGATCAGCTGGGCAGAAGAAAAGAAGCAAATCCAGGACTGGTGCACGTGCTAAAGCCTTTTCAGATTTGGTGATGGTGCAAAAGTCAAGTCTACATGAAGGCACCATACCAGCACAAAATTGGTGATTACCAAGTGCACCATTGAAACTGAAGTTGTGGACATTGACTTACCACTTCTGTTAGAAGGTTTCATCAAAGAGCGGGCTGTGTAGGACATGTGCAATGATAAGGCTACTTTTGTTTCATAACAGTGGGGTTGAAACTAACATCAACCAGGCAATTACTGCATCGACATTTGTGGCAAAACAGGAAACAAAAAAAACGGTGGGAGAGAAAATCCTGTTACTGGCAGGAACTGCATGAAAGTGAAAAGAAGCAGCCTTTTTTGAAGCTTCACAAGCAATTTGGACATGCCTCTACTGCAAAAACCTGACGAAACTGATGCAAAATGTTGGATAAAGGATCAGCAGTGTACAGAGTATGACAGGAATTGTTGAAAATGGATGTTGTGCAGTCACAAGTAGACCACCGAAGCCAGTGTCGGGAGCCTTAGCGAAGACTATAATCACACAGTGGGGGGGGACAGTGATCTGATGAAATTGGATAGAAATGTTGGTACTTCACATGGATTGATGAATACACAAGTTCAGTGCTGCAGTAATTCTCAGGAGCAAACGGGCTTCTGTCTTGTTGACAGTTTCATGAAGCACTGGATTGCAATCAGGCCCACCAAAAAGTTGTACTCAGTGACAAGGGTTCAGTGATTCAACATGAGGATTCAGGGACATGTGGAAAACTTCACATCGAATCAAAATACGGCTGCATACAGTCCATGGAGCAATGGTTTGTGTGCGAGGGACACAATCAGACGCTGACAAACATAATGCAGACAGTCAGGGCAGACAAGGAAGACATGGCTTTTGAGACTGCTTTGGTTGGGCTTTGGCAGCGAAAAAAACTCCATGGTGAACAAAACATGGTTTCAGCCATATCAGCTGGTCTTTGGGACGAATCCAAATTTTCCATCCAATCACAGATGAAATACCTACTTTGGAGGGAATCACGAGAAATAGGAACAGTGGGCGAGCATATCGGCTAAGTTTGCATGCTACCAGGAAAGCTTTTCAGAAAGCAGAAATTCAGAGAAAATCAGAAGAGCCATGAGGAAAGGTTCGACCATGGTTCTGGTCAGTACCAGATGGGAGACCGAGTGTACTACAAGCGACTGATGGTATGAATGGAAAGGACAGGAACGTCATTGGACCCGATGGGAGCGAGATCTTTGTGCGTCATGGTGGAAATTTGATTCGTGTTCACAGAGCCGATAAAAAGGTCAAAGGTGATTCGAGCAGGAGAGATGCACGGAAAGCTTAACTGGCGAGTGAGGCTGAACATTGATTGTCAGCAACATCGAGTGGATACAGGAACTAAAAATGAAGTAAATGCACAGTGAAGAAAATATTTGAATCAACGTAGATCTAGACAACAGAAACAGAAATCTTGGAGAGATGGAAGAACATCAACCACATGACAAGAGATGGTACTCGAATTGCTCCAGCAAGGATTGAACAGGACCGTCATTGTGTATGATTCATGTGGACATGGAAACACAAAATATCAGCTAAGGTGTGAGCTAACGTGGAAAAAGCAAAAGGAGAAATAAGAACTGGTTACAATATTCAATGTTTGGTTGAACCAGGAAGAATATGATGGTGAAAGCATGTTGTGGATTTAACCCCCCCCCCCCCCCCAAAAACTGAGTGGACTTGTACGTCCAATTACAGAACCAACCCCAACTACAAATTCAGATGAAAACTGTTATGATCTTGGCATGAAGTTTTTTTGAAATGCAAGAAGAAGAACTTGAAAGGTTGGAAAAGAATCCCGTATACATGACATAGAGGGGAACAATGGACAAAGATGTGTTAACCAGAAGCGATCTGTTCACTCATAGAAACAAAGAATGGGTAAAAACAAAGGGCTGATTGTAGCAAGAGGAAGTCCTTGAAGACGAGAATCCTGTATTATGCAACATGAATACGCAAACTAAGAATAATGTAAACGAAATAGTATAACCCTGTCAGTCCGCAATCATACTTGCACCAATTGAGTTGCACAACCTACCTCGACACCACACCCCGTCCGCCATGTCTCCACTCATCGTCCCTACACTCTCTAGCCTCAAAGAATGCGCGGAAATCCATGCTCTATGGACATCCAAAACAGCCTTTTCCAAGAAAAAAAAATAGACAGAGAAATTTTGTGAGACCACCAAATGAAGGGAAATAGCAGAGGAAATTTGTGGCATCTGCAAAAAATGCGTATCGGACTGAATGATGCTTTCTTGCAATGGTACAAAAGAGGGAAAGATGTTACCGCTGAAAATTCGGAGGACCGAATTTAAAGTTGACAGCAGTTTTTCTGGAATGAAAGGGAAAATGAAGTTACCGGTGTTTAGCATGCTCGTAGAGACTTCATATGGGGCGGAACCAAACACTTGAAAAGACTGTTGTTGATGAAATCAGACAAAACGTTCAAGGTTGAACGACAAAACAAAGCTTTCCAGTACATTGGTGGAACTGTCATTGATGGAAACAAGTTCTTACAGCAAACAAGTCTGCAGATTATTTTGGAGCGATCCCATCAAAAAGAAAAGAACTCAAACAGAAACAGGATGAATGACAGCACATGAGAAACAGGCTTACAGATCAAAAGTTGGAAGATTCTATGGAAAGCTCCGACAAAAGTCGCCTGATGTGGTCATCGATGTGTCAGCTTGCCTGTCAAATATCAAGTTGGAAAAGTGAACATCTGAAGGGAAGCAAATAAAAGTCATCAAACGCAATTCAGTAGAACATGTTGGAGTTGAGTTATCATCATTTGGGATCAGGACATTGAAAACTGATGGTATACACTGATGCTTCCTTGGAAATCTCAATGAGGGGAAACTCAAGGTGGATTCATTATCTTTTAGCAACGAGGAAGGAGAATATTCCATTAGTGTGGAGTTCCAAAGCAAATTTCGCGAAGAGTAGTAGAAGCCCGTTATGGCTGGAGAGGACACTGGAATGGCAGAAGGAATTGCTGAAGCATATGCATTGCAAATTGTTCAATGGAGATCACCACAGGAAAAAGCAACCACGGATGGTTTACCTCTAGTCTCGCATGACCGACTGCAATTCTTTACATGATGCTCTGCAGTCAACAAAACATGTCACAGAAAAACCGTTGAGGCTGGGTCAGTGGGATAAAAGACCTGATGGAGTAAAGGCCTAGTGAAAGCAGTGAAGTGGTCTGGCATCATAGAAACTGGCAGACTGTCTCTACAAGAGTGGAGTTCATCAACAGTATTGCTGAAAACTCTTCAAGAGGAAGATTTATTGGAAATTAAGTCATTTGTTAGACAATTAGTCATTTGGTTGACTATTAGTCATTAGTAAGACAATAGTTATTTGTTAGACAATTAGTTGTTCAGACGTTTAATATAATAGAAAAGAGTGGATTGAGTTTGATAAGATGTGGTTGCTTCGATACGCACGATTAGCAGCCGGAAGTTATTCGGAAATGACTGAGTGGAGGAAGAACGGGTTTGAGAGGAGTAGGCTTGACAACGAGCGATTGGCGTAGGACGCTGTTTAACGAGTCGTACGCGTGATGCGATAGATTGCAAGTCGAGGAGACCCCTGGGGGGGACCCCCTTTTGAAGTATTGTCAGAAGTGACTATTGAGGAACTGAACCCTGTTTAATATTGATGACTGTTCAGCTGAACGAGACCTTGTTAAAAAAAAGAAAGCTTCTATCAAAGCTATGCCTTTAGCGGCCGCCCGCCTTAGTTTCTGTGTGGCTCTTACCTAAAAAAATACAATGTGTCTTTTAAAAATTTAGAATCGCGTTTTAAATCGGTTGATTATTTTACCTACGGAAAAGATAGTTTTGAAGACTTGTTTAAGTGAAAATGATATATAAGGAGCCAAGATGAGTTTTAAAAAAAAAAAGAGCAGTTAGAGAAAAATCTAAGCACGCTAAGTATGGGTTTCGGCTGGACCCCCAGGTTCCATACGTTTTGTTATTATGATTTTATATTAAAAAGAATGTCTCGAGGGCCCGATCAAAAGCGCAGTAGCTCCTAAAGCACTGCAGTAGTAGAGCTAAAGGCCCTAGCAGACACAACGAGTTTGATCTAATAGGGAGTGCCAGGTAAATGTTTATGGATTGAGTACCCGGATGATGGGGTTTTACAAACGAAACAGAAATTGAAGACAAAAAACGACAGCAGATCCTACCCTAGAAGAGGATAAAGAAATTTAAGGCAAGATTTGGGCAAAACATGAATACAGCACGTTTATTAAAGAGGGAATGCTTTGGGCGTTGCTTCCTGAAATTGCTTGGAATTTAAAGTTTGAACTACGAAGCCCTAATGTATACTTTGATAAGAAAAACAATTTTAGAAAAAGCCTTAAATGCAGGACCCATTCTTGTTAGCCTAGTTCCAGGAATACAACAGAAAAAAAGATTGAAATAACTGGGCAGGGTTCTGAATATATGCTACAGAGAAAGAAGTCCTTAGCTGAAGTGGGGGATGACACCATCGGCTTAGAATTTACCCCAACGCTACTGTCACTACCTAGGCAAATGACGATGATTTTTCGCTTATTTATTACTCCGAGGGAGGGCGATCCTAGTTTGCCAGAACATACGTTAATCAGAGGTATACAAATAAAGGCTGAAAACTTGGATGCCCCTCTTAAGCTCGGTATTGCAATTACTAAAAAACGGAGATGAAATAAACACCCTTGTATCATCTGACAAGGTTACTGTGATGGTTGACAAAGCCAAACTAACAGTACTCGACTTTATTTTCATTAAGTATGTTGATTTTATTGCGTTTTACTCTGCTAATGAAGTGCTGCCAGAAGAATTAATAAGAAAGAAGATATGTACAAGATTAATAAAAAAAATAATCTTAATGAAAAAAATGGAGGTTCAACAGTTTAGGTTAGAGCAAATAACCGAACTTCAAAAGGAAATAGAAAGTGACTTGGATAAGTACCCCCCTAGAGTGTCAGGAGATAGGGGCCGAAACACTTGCTTGAAGGGGGCTTCTCTTCTGAGGACTCTCTGCTGCCACGCTCTCCACGAGTTTCTTTCTACTGATGCATGGGTAAACCATTGACTTCCGGGAATAGGCCGGAGGACGTCCGGGAAAGACCGGAGGACACTGGGAAAGACCAGAACCAAGGGCTCTGTGGGCTGGCTCCCACTTGCCGTAAAATGTGGCTATAAGAATAAAAGGAAAATAGATGCTCCCAGGGATTCACGAAAGGGGGAGAGAATGATGAATCCATGGTGCTCAACCAATCCGACTGCAAAATTCCGAAGGACTATGAACATGGACCAAATGGAATATCATGTTTCTGGTGGAAGCGTATCGCTAACCCGTGGCATGAAAGATCCACGGAAAAAGATGGGATTTGTGTGAAGTCTCTCTGAATGAGCAGCAGCGCACTGAGCATAGCAGAAAGAAGTCGGCAAAAGCACCATAGGCAGGATTTTAAACCACCCCCAGTGCCAATGACCATCACGTAGTTGGTTCGGATGAGAATTTTGCAGTCACGATGCAGGGCCTGAAAATCAACTTCCACGAGCAAACGAAACAGAATAAAGTTAGAAAATGGATGCAAAAATCGTTTCCAAAGAACGATGCATGATCGGGAAAAGCACCCTGGATAACCCATCAACTCCACTTCCACTCTACACTCACCAATCAACTCATCCATCTAATCACTACACTCTAACTCCT
The DNA here is from genome assembly GCA_018398815.1 of Conus ventricosus. NCBI lineage: Eukaryota > Metazoa > Mollusca > Gastropoda > Neogastropoda > Conidae > Conus > Conus ventricosus. Next base: position 32,058 of record JAFLJL010019011.1, on the reverse strand, counting down.
ACAACTCACTAATCATCCACCAACACCTCCCTCCCAAAACTCGCAAGAAAGGATTGGACCAGATCAGAGTCCTCACAAAAGAACCACCTAACGAAGCTATGAAGACCGCACTGCACGACTTGTAAACTCATTCAATGATTGGCACAATGAGGGTAAGACCTTGACTAATCCCACTCCCCATCATCCACTTTCCACGTATTCTATATCACAAATATCTTCATCCTGTCTTCTTTCAACTATCCCTAACTCACTACCACCTCTTTTCAACTACAACTACATAATAAATACTCACCAGCCAAATAGCCCTCCCTATCCCCACAGCTGACCCCACTCAAGTTACCCACTCTAAATAGGTCTCAAGCCATATGAGTCTATAAAGGACTATACTCTGTACTACACAGCCATGCAAAAGCACCACACGATCATCCAAAGTCTGTGTGGCCAACTCAACTTCCACCTGAAGGAAAACAGAAACCATGCAAGCCTCCAGATTCTCTGTACAACGTACACGTCCCATTTTTAATCATAAACTACGATCCTAAGATTGTCCCACAAATAACATCCAGGGGTCCAACCTGTAGCACCCTATCCACCTCCAAACCATCACTCTCAAGACCATATATCATTGATATATGTTCATCCAATATTGTTATCCCCCCCCCCCCTCATTTTCTTCACCGAGAGATTCAGTGCGCCGAGTGCATGCACGGCGATGGTGAATTAATACCAACCCCCGCTTTATCCCCCCCCAAAAATCCAGAGACATCCGCCAGTTCCTAGAGCCCAATATCACTACTGAACCGTCGAAGGGGGAAAATCTTCTTCTCTGTCATGGCAGCAAGGTGACCAAGTACCTGATGGAAAAAGTACTTGGATGTGTAGTCAAAAGGTGGCCATCCCAGGCGGGCTGGCTGTGTAGAACACGCCACAATGATCTGGGACGCAATCCAAAAAGCAAAAACAGAAAAGAGAGACCTGGACGTAGTGTGGCTTGATCGGGCAAACGCATATGGATCTGTCCCCCATGAGATGATACAGTTGGCTCTTGAGATGTACAGTGCCAAAGAACATCCGCGACATGCTCATAAAAGTACTTCAATGGCTTCTCAATGCGGTTCTCTACCAAGGAGTACACAACTGATTGGATCAACTTGGAAGTGGGCATTGCAATGGGCTGTGCAATTTCCCCGAACTGTTCGTGCTGGCAATGGAACTCATCTTGAAAGCAGCAACAAACAACGCGAGACAAACAGACCTTGGCGATGGATACAAGATGCCTCCTCTAAGGCCTTCATGGATGACACTACAGTGATTTTCATCCAGGAGAAGACGAGACACGTCATGTGCTGGAGAGGCTGGACGACATATTTTGCCTCATCCAGAATGAAGTTCAAGCCAAAAGAAATCACGGAGTCTCTCACTGAGGAAAGGAAAGTGGCCGAATCTGTGGTCTTCAGTGTTGCCAACCGGGGCCATTCCACAGTCACAGAAGAACCAGTCAAGAGCCTTGGAAGATGGTATGATGATACGCTGAAAGACACACAAAGAGCAAAAGAAACCAAGCAGATGGGGGAAAAGAAGGCTTGGGAGCCCATTGACCAGTGTGGGCCCCCTGGCAAATACAAGGTCTGGTGTCTGCAGTTCATGCTGATACCAAAGCTCCTATGGCCTCTGATGATTACGACATCTGCACCAGCACAGTGGAGGCAATGGAAGCCAAATCAACAAGTTCACAAGGAAATGGCTTGGGTCCCACCCTGTCTGACTGACTCGCGCTGTACTGTCGCCAAGAAAAAGCTCAAACTACCACTGAAAATCCATCCTGGAGGAATACCAAAGCAGGGAAGATCAGACTTCAAAGCATGCTGGAGGACTCAGGAGACAAGGTGGTAGAAGGCAATCAAGCCCCAGCTGAAGACAGGCAGAAAATGGAAAGTTAAAGAGGCGATGGATTCTGCAAAAGAAAGTCTCAAGATCAGAGAAATAAACAGGACACACACAGACCAACAGACAAGGACTGGGGGTGACCAAAACTGAATGGTGGTCAAAGGCCAAAGGAAAAGCCAAAAGAGACATGATGATTTCAGGAGATGAGGAAAAAAAAGAAGACCAAAAAAGACTCCAAAAGCAGTCCAGCAGGGGCCCGCAAGGGCAATGGGAAAAACGTGGGAGAATGCACTCCAAAAAAGTCTAACTTGGAATGGACATTTGGTTTCATGGCCCCTCTCGGATCAGCTTCATTCTCAGATCTGCATATGACCTTCTGCCCTCAAATGCAAAAACCCGGTGAGTGGGGGGAAAACAGACGATCCTGCATGCCCCCTCTGCCATGAAAAGCAACAGTGGAGCATGTTCTAAGCTCCCTGTAAAGTAGGCCCTGGCTCAAGGAAGGTTACACATGGAGGCACAACCAAGTGCTCAAAGAGATTGTACAAGTAGTCTGGGCTAGTACCAACACCACAAAAAAGGGAGCATCAGGGGTTCCAAAAGCCCCCGCAACATTCTTCACGGCAGGAGGCAGCAAATCATGGCCAAGAACAACAGTGCCACTCGAAAAAATGCAGGCAGGGGTCTGCTGGATGGGGCAGATGACTGGGAGTGCAATGCAGACCTCCCAGAATGGAAGAGTCACCCAGAGATCATCAGCAAGAGTGGCATGAGACCAGACATAGTGTCCACTCTAAGTCAACCAAGCAGCTGATCATGATCGAGCTTTACGGTGCCATAGGAAACAAATGGAGGCAGCTCAAATCTACAAGATGAAAAGTATGGGTGATCTGGCAAACAGCCTGAGGAAAAGAAGGCTATCAGGTCAAAGTCCTCACTGCAGAAATTGGAGCTAGGGGATTTGTAGGAACGTCTGATACAGCCTCATGAAACAGTCTCAGTTGCAGGGAAGGAAAAAACCAGAGCCTGAAAGCAATGGCAGAAGCGGCAGAGAGGTGTTCAAGCTGGGGTTGGTCAAGGCGGAAAAAAAGTGAACTTCATTAAAGGTTAATTTCCCTACAATTTTCAGGTGTCCCTTTTGGCTCAGTGGTTTTAAAGCGCGAGTCATTAAGTAGAAAATGAGCATGTCCAGAGGGTCATGGGTTCGAATCCCAGCCATGGCTCGTCCCAAGATGGGGGGAAAAAAAAAAAAAGGAGGGAGCAGAGGGACATCGGAGTCATGAACCGGGTGTGGGCCCCAAACCCCCTAGAGTGGTCAGGAGATAAGGGCCGAAACACTTGCTTGAAGGGGGCTTCTCTTCTGAGGACTCTCTGCTGCCCCGCTCTCCACGAGTTTCTTTCTACAGGGCTACTAGGAAAAAATATGCTAAAGCTTTAAATACTCTTTCTTTTGTAATTACTGGCTCATAGCGTAGCTGCGTAAGTGCTGGGGCTAGTGTTGGGTGTTTTAGCTACTGGGGTTGGAGCGCCAGCCTCTTTAGCATTAGGTTTTTGGCGCTGTGTTTTGATTGTAAGTGCTGTTTAAAAAAGAAATTTAAAATTTCAAAAGCACACTGCCATTGTTGGGCCCTTTGCATCAGCAAAACTTTGTTCATTAAGATTAAAAATAAGCAAATCATTACAGGATGAAAACATTACAGACGAAGGGAAATTTTAGAAGCTTATGGATGACGGTGAGGATTACAGACGGCAAAAAATTGAAAATTCAAAAGGAGTGGAGAAAAAAGCTTTTACATCACAACAGGTAGACACTGATGCAATTAAAAAGAACATTGAAAAAAACAAAACACATGATCAGATAAGCCCAAAATAGGCTAACAAAATAAGTAAACAAAAAAAAAAGTTTAACAAAATAAATACTTTTTTTAACTCACTGTGTTTGGTGGAACACTTGCAAAATCTTCACGAACAAAACGATCTTTTAGGGGGGGGCTTTTAGACGTAGTAGCATGCTAGCAGAAAGAGTTTTCTCTTAAATAATTACAGGAGGGGATGTTTTTTTAATTCTTTCAACTTCATATACATCTACGCTCCTATGGGGTCTGTGGTTAATTTAACATCACCCCTGCCTTCAGGGCATAAAAAAGTAATCTATTTTTTTTTGG